>JASDQU010109146.1:37153-82651 GCA_032191745.1 Picea mariana
TTTCCTTTGATTCCTTAAATATTTGATAATATCTTGTCGCATAATTGTTCCTTGATGCCCTATTCCATTAATATCCTTGACTTTACCATCTTCTTCCTTGGTAACATTGATGTGGCACCAAATCTCATGGAGTAAAAGAGTAAAATCTCTCTTTAACTCTTCTATCAAAAATAATGTTCATCTTATTTTGATATTCTTGGAATCTCTCTATCACTTGTTCTTTGGTATGTTGCACCTTAATTATCTGATAAACTCTTCTAATAAGATCATTAAGCTCTTCATTTGCATCCTGTATTAATATTAATATTAAAATGGTAATATTAAATCAAATAAATTTTTAATTTTTTTTTTTTTTTTTTTTAAATAAATATTTTTCGTCGCACTTGCGATGACAACTTAAATAACTGTGACAGTTTTGCAATATAAACAAAAAAAGTTGTTATCACAAGTACGACGACAACTTAAATAGCTGCGACAATTTTTCTATGTAAACAACGAAAAGTTGTTGTCGCACTTGCGGTGACAACTTAAATAACTGCGACAGTTTTGCAATATAAACAACAAAAGTTGTCGTCGTAAGTGCGACGGCAACTTAAATAGTTGCGACAATTTTTCTATGTAAACAACGAAAAGTTATCGTCGCACTTGCGACGAAAACTTAAATAGCTGTGACAGTTTTTCTATGTAAACAATGAAAAGTTGTTGTCGCACTTGCGATGACAACTTAAATAGATGCGACAGTTTTGCAATATAAACAACAAAAGTTGTCGTTGCGAGTGCGACGACAACTTAAATAGCTGCGACAGTTTTGCTATGTAAACAATGAAAAGTTGTCGTCGCACTTGCGACGACAACTTAAATAGCTGCGACAGTTTTTCAATGTAAACAACGAAAGTTGTCATCGTAAGGGTCGTCGCAATTGAGACGAAATGTTGGTTTCACATTCTTTGCCTAAATTGTCCAACGATATTTCTTTTTTGTCGCAATTGTGATAAGTTCCCTAAAGGCGTCGCTATTGTGACGTTCATTCAATTTCATTGCAATTTCCACGTGACACAAAAAAACGTTTCAGAGAGTCCAGATTCGTCACAAATTCCACGACATAATGTCGCAAGAGCGTCGAAATAACCGTCGCAAAATGACCCAAATTTTCTATTGTAAAGAGATCAAGATGATCCCACCAAATCAGAGAAGCCAATAGGATCCCAACCATATGAATTCCACCTCATATTCTAGAATATTCCCTTTTAGAACCTTCATGAACTTCATCCCTTTTCTTAGTCTTAAAACATCACTGCACCCTGTCTATAGAGCAGCCTACGAAAAATCCAGCAGTTCGCACTATGTATTACTCTTAGCCCGTGACGTCTTTCTAAAAACAAGTTTTTTGGAGGAAGAAACCAATTACTTTTCTCATGTAAACGATCCTTTTGAGAGCCTGAACATATTCTTGTAGAACATCACCAGGGTGACCAAAATAATGTGTAACAGTCACGTAGGAAAGCCAGAGACATTGAGAGAGAGGTGTGGCAAAAACCATGCCACAACTGACTAACACTCCCGCCGTGGCTTGAACTGTAGGTTAACAATTACCTAGTATGAGAAGACCCACGATGCCTCAAGGGAAGACTGTGAAAATAGATCACGATGATGCCATGGGGCATGCAATAAGGCAAGGGCCTTATTCTTTAGAGGCCCTTAGTCTCCCACAAGATCACTTGGAGGAGTATTGACTCCAGGAGTTTGACGTCTACCAAATTCAGTCAAGAGGCACGTGGCACACTTGGAGCACATAGTGTGTCCTGAAGGACACGTCACGTAAGGAAAATGAAAAGAGGCGAGTGGCACCCTTGGAGCACGCAGTGCATCTTGAAGGGCACATCGCACAAGGAAAACAAAATGAGGCGAGTGGCACCCTTGGAGCACCTAGTGCGTTCTGAAGGGCATGTCACGATTTTAACTGGTAAGTGAATAAAACTAGTCGGCCTTAAAAATGAATGATGTGATAAGTAAGATTTAAAAACAATTTTTTCTTAATAAAAAAAAATGTCGCCCATCCTAGTGAAATTAAAACCTAAGACTAAGTAGAACTTGCGGTAAAAAAATAAAATAATAAATAAACATGTAACAAGAAGGGGGGTAAGAAATTCAAACTTATTTATTAAAGTCAAAATTATAATGGAGGATTAATTTAAAAAAAAGGGGCAATGGTTGTTTTTATCTACACTTGCTAAATTAATTTTAATTAAAGTGGAAAAAGGGTAAAAGGGTTGTTTTATCTACACTTGCTAAATTGATTTTTTTTAGTTAAAAAGGAAAAAGGGGGAATCTTAAAAGAAATAGGAAACTTAAAGAAAAAGGGAAACTTAAAGAAAAGGGGAGACATAAGGAAAAAACTAAATGTCTAACTTAGTAAGGAATCTTGCCTTTAGAACTTTCTAATTATGAACTCAACTAGGAATTAAGTAAGGCGTAAGTCATTTAAGAAGTGTAAGGGAATTTTGGGACACCGAGGAGAGTTTTTAGGAATGCTTTAGGTGGGTGAGGGAAATAATATTTAATTAATTAATAAAATTGATTTTCTGGTGCATTTAGGGGATGGGTGACATGTGTACGGGGGAGGTTTTTCCTAATTAAATTAATGAAAAATGAATTTAATGAGAATTTGAGAAACTAATTACTTAAAAACTCTATAGAAAGGATGGAGGAGGAGGAGTATGGATCCCATCTTTTTGCATAATGTTATGCTATTGAAATTTTACCTTGATTGAACTTCTCTTGTGGGATTTGTGATACCCAACTCGGGTAATGAGTGGTAGCTCGACCTTGTGAGGCGAGCTGAGTGCTAGCATTCTCCGATATTGGGTGCATGGCCCCTTTGCCGCTCAGGGGGCTCAAGGGGAAGAAGAGTACCCCTAACATTGGCTAGGAGGTACTAGTGAGGTCACATCGGTTGGCAAGTGAGAGCTGGATGGGGCGTGCACGGGACAACAACTCTGGAGCATTCACGTTTGGCTAAGGTACGTCTGTTAAAGTTGTTACTTGCAATAAACTTTAATTTACACATGTTATTTTTCTGTGCTCGGTTGAATATTTCATTGCCATGAGCTTTCTTGCACCTACTTTCCTACGGTATTTGTAATCCCCTTGCTCGTTGTATTCTGAATTAATTTCCCATGGCGAACCCAAACTTTGATTGCATTAACTTCTCTACGTTTGTTTTTATTGATTAATACGAAGAAAAATTTGTGTTTTTATATTCTGTCCCTTATCCATTCAGTTATTAGCCCGTGCCTGAGTAGTCAGCCAAGAGCCGAATCGATGGTCGTCACTCTGGTGTTTAAAGACTGATAGATTCAAATGCCCTGCTTTCCTGTGCATGGATAATAAGTGAAGGATAAATTTTCACCCAACTACCTATCCCTTACTTATCTTTGTGTTTTCCTCTTATGATAAATCTTTGCACTTGAACGATAAATCTTTGCGTCTTCTGGATGTTTAATCCTTGCATTTTTGTGAATGAGTATCTCTGCGTCTTTGACTGATTCATTGATGAATGATTAATCTTTGCGCCTTCTTGTGAATGAATTTTTTCTCAATTAAAACGTTTTTAGGAATGCAAAAACGCGACTCTTACATCCATAGATCATGAATGATTTTTTTCTTAATTAAAACGTTTTCAGTAATGCAAAAACATGGCTCTTACATCCACAGATCATGAATAAATTTTCTCTTAATTAAAACGTTTTTAGGAATGCAAAAACGTGGCTCTTTCATCCACAGATCATTAGTGTTTTTTCTCTTAATGAAAATGTTTTGAGGAATGCAAAAACGTGGCTCTTACATCCACAGATCATGAATGAATTTTCTCTTAATTAAAACATTTTCAGGAATGCAGAAACGTGGCTCTTACATCCATAGATCATGAATAAATTTTCTCTTAGTTAAAACGTTTTCAGAAATGCAAAAACGTGGCTCTTACATCCACAGATCACGAATGAATTTTCTCTTAATTAAAACGTTTTCAGGAATGCAAAAACGTGGCTCTTACATCCACAAATCGCGAATGAATTTTCTCTTAATTAAAACGTTTCCAGGAATGCAAAAATGTGGTTCTTACATCCACAGATCATGAATGAATTTTCTCTTAATTAAAACATTTTCAGGAATGCAAAAACTTGGCTCTTACATCCATAGATTATGAATAAATTTTCTCTTAAATAAAACGTTTTGGAATTGCAGATTCACGCATATTGCAAGCATTGATCAAGTGGAATCTTCTCTAAAATAAAAATAGATTAATTTTTTTTATATGTCAATTGTTTTATATATCAGTCTTATGACTTTTGCAACCAACAGATTAATTGTTTTTATATCGCAATTGTTTATTTATCAGTCGTATATATTAGTCCGTTAACTTTTGCCACAATAGATTAATTGTTGCAATGGTAATAGATTTTTGATTAATTGCAATGGTAATAATTCACTCATTCACACTTAGTCATAATGGTTTAACAATTAATGGTTTATGGTTTATTTGTGTAATAGTTTAATGGCTTGCGCAAGAATAATGGTTGAGAGTTTAGTAGTTTTATTATCTAAATCAATTAATAGTTTAACAATTAATTGGTTACTATGTGCCTTGTGCCTTAGGTTGAGTTGTAAATGGTGGTTGGTCATAGTTTTTACGCCACATATGATTTCCTCGTAGGAAAACAATAAATCCTTCGGTTAGTTGCACAATTTAATTTGATTGATGTCACCTCTTGTCTAAGTGACTTGTTGATCAGGTGCTTGGGTATAGTCTTCGTGTATTTATTGACAGATACTTCAGTCTCCTAGCGCGAGGGATTTTGCTTGGGTTAAAGGTCTAGATATGTTATGTTGCGCCACGGTTACAGTCATGCCTATCGCCTTGTGACAACATGATTCTTGATGAGGGGATCATTGTGCACCCGATTGATATATGCGAATGTTAACCTGGCTAGAGTATTGTGCTGCCCGATGTGGGCGTATTGTTTGTTGTGATTGATGTTGATACTTGGTTCTGTAATGCCTTAATGTGATTAGTTTTTCTTGTAGTAGAGTGTTCTAGTTACTGGTCGTTGAAGCCGTTGTGTCGGGATTGTTGATGTCGTCCTTTATCTTGTAGGCATTGTCTTGCTTGTATCAGACGAGTAACTGTTTTGTTTGTCTAATTGATTATCGCATGTTTCATCCAGTTGCATGATGTTATAGTATGCTAGGTCATTATTGTCTATTGCCTGATCTACATGTGTTTTGTTCGTCGTCAAGTTGTGTGGTTTAACTGTTGTCGTTTTTTCCTTCCTGCTTAAAAAAAAAAAAAAATATTTTGCGTTAAGTCACTTATAGTTGTAATGACGGGGTTGTTACATATGGTATTAGAGTGGGTTCAACCATGCGAATGTGGATTGCCATGATTCCCACTACAGTAAAACCTTGAGTAATAACCTAGCGCTAATTAAAACTTTAACGTGTCCATGCGGTAATCATGGTTAGAGGATGTCGTGGAGGCAAATGACGGGGTGCTAGGGGAGGAGGCGTGACTCCTCCAGTAGCATCCATGCCTAAGGGGTATAACCCCCAGGGAGACGAACATGTTGTTATATGGGAGCAAATAGTTGTGGGTGATGTGGTTGGGCTGATGAGGTCCTTTCAGCGGATTTTTGAGGCACTGATCAACCGTTTGGATAGAGATGAGGCCAGGGCGCCGACACCCCCTGAGGGTCCACCGCACACTCTAGTCGATACTGGTAGTATTCACCGCGAACTCGAGAAGGCCAAATTTCCCGATTTCTTTGGTGCCCCAGACAACGCGGCTGCTGAGGCATGGTTAGAGAATATGGTGATGTGATTTTCACTTCGCGATTATAGCTTGAACATGAAGGTTTGCATGACGGTCTTTCAACTGAAGGGGAGAACTCTTCTATAGTGGAAGACACTCCTGCTGCAATTGAGCATGGTTGTCGAAGATGTTTCATGAGAAATGTTCGAGGAATGGTTCTGAGGGAGGTATCTATCGGAAGAATTCATTGAGCATCATCTGAATGAGTTCAGCCTTGCAACAAGGTAGACGTACGGTGCTCGAGTACGAGGCCCATTTTTGGAGCTACTTTGGTATGCTCCACACCAAATTATCGAAAAACTTAAGGTCAACAAGTTCCTGTTTGGCCTTAATGTTAGGATTTAGCTTCTACTTCGGGTACCAGGAATACTGGACCGAAGAAAGTGTGTTGGAATCTGGGGAGCCACATTACCATCGTGACTACCTAGTGGAGAGGACCAAATCATCTGGATCATCTAGACCCACTACCGTGGGAGTTTTGGGCAAGGCCCATCGTATTCATGCAACACTGAATAACCTCCAAGCATAACACTAGTCAACTGTGCTCAAGACGTCAAGTACCATCACTGACCATACCCTTAGTATTTTGATAGATCCTGGTGCTACCAAATGTTTTATTTTTGGTGCAATGCTAAAAGGAATTAAGGTAAAGGACGTTGAAAAGGATGAGTTTAGGTTTGTAGAAATGGCTTCTGCAACCAAACAGAAGGTTGGTGGGAAGATTACAGGCTGTAGCCTTAAACAGGGAGAATTTGTGACTAGGGCCAACATGTACGTCACGATCTTAGGATCTTATGACGTCATGATCGATATGGACTGGTTGGAATCGCATGAGGTGATAATCAACTATAATACAAAATGGTTGAGCTTGGTCGATGATAAAGGAAAAAGACGCGTGATTGTAGGTCGGAACCAGGGATTTTCCTTGAGGTTAATCTCTTCCTTGTAGCTATGGAAGATCATACACAAGGGATGTAAGCTTTATGCGATCCTTGCGTTAAACAAGAAGGGAGTAACGAAAGGTCTAAAACACCTTCCGGTGGTGAGAGAGTTTGTGGACGTCTTCCCCGAGAAGTTATCTGGGATGCCTCCAGAGAGGGAATTGGAATTTACCATTGACCTAAAACTGGGGACTGAATCGATAGCAAGAAAGCCTTATCAAATGTCGACCACAGAGTTACAGGAGTTGAGAATGCAATTGAAGGAGTTGCTGGACCTAGGACTCATACGTCCAAGTGTGTCACCGTGGGGTGCACCTGTTATTTTCATATGAAATAAGGATGGGTCGTGGAGACTCTGCATTGACTATCGTCAATTGAACAAAGCAACGATCAAGAATCAGTATCCATTGCCAAGGATTGATGATCTATTTGATCAAATGAAGGGTGCGACGGTGTTTTCAAATATCGACTTGAGATTAGAGTATCATCAGTAATGGATCAAGGAGGATGATGTCCCTAAGACCGCCTTTAAGAAGAGGTTTGGACATTATGAGTTTATTGTTTTACTGTTTGGACTGACAAACGCCCCAGGGGTATTTATGAGTTTGGTGAACGGGGTGTTCTGTGAATACTTGGACAAGTTCATCCAAGTATTCATTGGCAATATTTTGAATTACTCTTTGATGTTGGAGGAGCATGAAGAGAACTTGCGCTTGGTACTACAATGTCTGTGAGAGAAAAATTTGTATGGGAAATTGTCTAAATGATCATTTTATATATCAAATATTCACTACTTAGGGAATGCCATTTCCGACGAAAGTATCGCTGTGGATCCAACAAAGTTTGAGGATATTATGGAATGGCTTGCGCTGTTGAATGTCCCTGAAGTGCGTAGCTTCATGGGTTTAGCAGGATACTATCGACGGTTCGTCGAGGGTTTTTCTAAGATAGAAAATCCGATTACGAAATTGCAGAAGAAGAACAAGAAGTTTGTTTGGAACGAGAAATGTTTGGAAGAATTTCAGAGGCTCAAGGAGCTGTTGACAACAACACCGATACTAAAGGTCCCTGACGTGGATGTAGACTTCTTGGTATGCACTGATGCATCAAAGGAAGGCTTAGGTAGAGTCTTGATGCAAGATGGTCGAGTGATCGCTTACATCTCGAGAAAGTTGAGAAGGAATGAGGAGAACTATGTGACGCACAATTTGGAGTTGTTAGCCATTATATATGCCTTGAGAGTTTGGAGACATTACCTGATTGGACAAAAATTCAAACTAAAAATGGATCACTGTGGTCTACAACACATCTTTACGCAAAGTGACTTGAACGCACGCCAACGACATTGGTCGAAATTGCTTAGCGAGTATGGTTTCGAGATTACTTACATAAAAGGAACAATGAACATAGTGGTAGATGCGTTGAGTCAGAGACCACACATATTTTTGGTGATGCCTCTTCAGACGAATCTACGTGAAAATATTCTAACTTTACAACACGATGATGACTGGTACAAAGAGGTCAAGGATTTTATCGAACAAAACACAATGATGGTACCAAAATTTGAAGGATTTACTATGGACAATGATGAATTATTGAGATTTAAAGGTCAAATTTACGTACCGCCCAACGACGAGCTGAGGAGTTTGATCCTAAACGATGCTCGCAGAGCAATGTAAATGGATCACCCGGAAGTCATGAAGATGAGGGCATACCTTAAACCCTTATTCTTCTGGAAAGGAATGAAGGCAAACATAGTCAAATACGTGGCAAGATGTCTAGAATGCCAGTAGGTGAAGGATGAACATAGACATCCAGCAGGATTACTACAACCAACGCTAATTCTAGAATTGAAATGGGAGGTCATTTCGATGGATTTCATTGTTGGATTGCCACTGACGGTAAGGAGACATGAATCGATTTTTGTGGTAGTCGACACTCTGACGAAGAGTGATCATTTTATTCCTGTGCGTAAGATGTATCAGACACCTAACATAGCTAGAGTTTTCATCATAGAGATTGTGAGGCTGCATGGCATGCCTAAGAGGATTATATCCGATCGAGGATTGATGTTTACTAGATGATTTTGGACTAGTTTCCAGGATGCCTTGGGAACCCAACTTAACTTTAGTACCACGTATCAGCCGAAGACAGACGGGAAGACCGAACGAACAAACAAAATCTTGGAGGATATGTTGCACATGTATGTTATGGACCAACAAAAGCGTTGGGAAGAATTCTCGCCATAGGTAGATTTTACGTATAACAACAGTTATCAAATCACCATTAAGCTGGCACCTTTCAAGTTTCTTTATGGGCGACCATGTCAGATTCCTTTGAGTTGGGATCGGCTTGAGGGTAGGGTCTTGGTGGGACCTAAAGCGATCCAAGAAATGGAAGATCAAATGAAAACTATAAGACAAGGGATCAAGGAAGCGCATGATCGACATAAGAGTTATGCCAATGCACATCGTGTCGACCATAGTTACGATGTTTTCAATCGAGTATTCTTGTGGGTGAAACTGCATAAGAGTTCGATTGAGTTTGGAAAGGGTGCTAAAATATCTCTGAGGTTCGTGGGACCTTTCGAGATTGTGGAAAAGAAGGGGCCCGTGGCCTATCAACTAGCCTTTCCTGATTCTTTGAGGCATATGCACGATGTTTTTAACGTATATGTTTTGAGACATTTTGTTAGTGATCCTACACATGTTATTGACTTGAGTACCTTACAGGTATCTTATGAGGGTGTGCTCATGGTGGAGCCAATCCGCATCCTATACCATCACATTCGTCATATACGATGTCGAGCAGTAGATCAGGTCAAGGTCCAGTGGGACAACTATAGTCCGCACTCGATGACCTGGGAGGACGCATATGATATGCGTCATCAGTTTCCATTTTTGTTTGATAGATAGACTTATGATACTGTGATACACTTTATCTCGACACTTATATACTGTGAAACTTCAGGAAAAATTTTAGATCAATAGGGGCTGTATGTAACATCCCGCTCTTGCGTGCATTGAGAAAACTTATTCTTTGAGGACACTTGCTTGCAAGTGATCCGGGTTATTATACTATTGGTCGTTTCGATTATGATTATGAGATATGATGGATTTGATGATATGCTATTTTGATTGTATTTACGTAGACATGTGCTATTGACTGGGTTCTCCTGAGTGTACAAAACTTTGGACATTGATGATGCAGAGGCATCGATGATACCCCTTGGACTCCAGATCGAGCTAGGGAGTGGACTGTTGGGTTTGAATGTTGTTGATGTGACATATGTACATATGATTAGGTTATGATGATTGATTATTATTGTTGATATGATTCATTGATGGATGCAGGCTGACGATAACTTGCTGACTAGACTCACATGTGGAGTAGAGGAGTCACATAGGACAACCAAAGACATTGAGGGAGAGGTGTGGCAACATCCCTGCCACAACCTACTAGCACTCCCGCCGTGGCTCGAATTGTAGGTTAACGATTTCCTAGTTTGAGAAGACCCACGATGTCGTGAGGGTAGACTGTGACAGTCTCTCACGATGGTTCTAAGGGGTGCACAATAAGGTAGGGGCCTTATTCCTTAGAGGCCCTTAGTCTCCCACAATATCACCTAGCGGAGTATTGACTCCAAGGGTTTGACATCTACCAAATTCAGTCAAGAGGCGAGTGGCACCCTTGGAGAATGTAGTGCATCCTTAAGGGAACGTCGTGCAAGGAAAATAGAAAGAGGCGAGTGGCACCCTTGGAGCATGTAGCACGTCTTGAAGGGCACCTCGCACAAGGAAAACAGAAAGAGACAAGTGGCACCCTTGGAGCACCTAGTACGTCCTGAGGGGTACGTCGCGATTTTAACTGGTAAGTGAATAAAACTAGTCAGCCTTAAAATGAATGATGTGATAAGTAAGATTTAAAAACAATTTTTTCCTAATAAAAAAAATGTCGCCCAACTTAGTGAAACAAAAACCTAGGACTAAGTGGAACTTGTGGTAAAAAAATAAAATAATAAATAAACATGTAACAAGAAGGGGGGTAAGAAATTCAAACTTATTTATTAAAGTCAAAATTATAATGGAGGATTAATTTTTAAAAAAGGGGTAATGGTTGTTTTTATCTACACTTGCTAAATTAATTTTAATTAAAACGGAAAAAGGGTAAAAGGGTTGTTTTATCTACACTCGCTAAATTGATTTTTTTTAAGTTAAAAAGGAAAAAGGGGGAAACTAAAAAGAAATAGGAAACTTAAAGAAAAAGGGAAACTTAAAGAAAAAGGGGAAACATAAGGAAAAAGATGAATGTCTAACATAGTAAGGAATCTTGCCTTTAGAACTTTCTAATTATGAACTCAACTAGGAATTAAGTAAGGTGTAAGTCATTTAAGAAGTGTAAGAAAATTTTGGGACACCGAGGAGCATTTTTAGGAATGCTTTAGGTGGGTGAGGGAAACAAGAATATTTAATTAATTAATAAAAATGATTTTCTGGTGCAACTAGGGGATGGGTGACATGTGTATGAGGGAGGTTTTTCCTAATCAAATTAATGAAAAAGGAATTTAATGAGAATTTGGGAAACTAATTACTTAAAAACTATATAGAAAGGATGGAGGAGGAGGAGTATGAATCTCATCATTTTGCGTAAAGTTATGCTGCTGAAATTTTACCTTGACCGAATTTCTCTTGTGTGAGTTGGGATACCCAGCTCGGGTAACGAGTATTAGCTCAACCTTGCGAGGCAATCTAGGTGCTAACATTCTCTGGTATTGGGTGCGTGGCCCCTTTGCGGCTCGGGGGGCTCAAGGGGAAGAAGAGTACCCCTAGTGTTGGTTGTGAGGTACTGGTGAGGTCACATCGGTTGGCAAGCGGGGGATGGATGGAGCACACGTGTGAGTACAACTCTGGAGCATTCGCGTTTGGCTAAGGCACACCTGTTAAAGTTGTTACTTGCAATGAAATTTAATTTACACATGTTATTTTTTTGTGCTCGGTTGAATATTTCATTGCCATGAGATTTCTTGCACCTACTTTCCTACAATATTTGTAATCCCCTTGCTCACTGTATTCTAAATGGATTTCCCATGGAGAACCCAACCTCTGATTGCATTGACTTATCTGAGTTTGTTTTTATTGATTAATACAAAGAAAAAATTGTGTTTTTATCTTCTGTCCTTTATCCCTTCAGTTATTAGTCCGTGCCTGAGCAGTTGGCCAAGAGCCGAATCGACGGTCGTCACTCCAGTGTTTAAAGACTTATAGATTCAATTGACCTACTTTCCTGTGCATGGATAATAAGTGAAGGATAAATTTTCGTCCAGCTACCTATCCCTTACTTATCTCCGTGTTTTCCTCTTATGATAAATATTTGCGCTTGAATGATAAATCTTTGTGTCTTCTGGATGATTAATCCTTGCATTTTTGTGAATGAGTATCTTTGCGTCTTTGATTGATTCATTGTTGAATGATTAATCTTTGTGCCTTCTTGTGAATGAATTTTCTGTTAATTAAAACATTTTCAGGAATGCAAAAACGTGGTGCTTACATCCACAGATCATGAATGAATTTTCTCTTAATTAAAACGTGTTTAGGAATGAAAAAATATGGCTCTTACATCCACATATCACAAATCAATTTTCTCTTAATTAAAACATTTTCAAGAATGAAAAAACGTGGCTCTTACATCCACAGATCATGAATGCATTTTCTCTTAATTAAAAAGTTTTCAGGAATGAAAAAATGTGGCTCTTACATCCATCGATCATGAATGAATTTTCTCTTAATTAAAACGTTTTCAGGAATGCAAAAATGTGGCTCTTACATCCACAGATCACAAATGAATTCTCTTAATTAAAATGTTTTCAGGAATGCAAAAACGTGGCTCTTACATCCACAGATCAAGAATGATTTTTCTCTTAATTAAAACGTTTTCAGGAATGCAAAAACATGGCTCTTACATCCATATATTATGAAAACAATTTCTCTTAAATAAAACATTTTGGAATTGCAGATTCACGCGTATTGCAAGCATAGATCAAGTGGAATCTTCTCTAAAATAAAAATAGATTAGTTGTTTTTATATGTCAATTGTTTTATATGTTAGTCTTATGACTTTTGCAAGCAATAGATTAATTTTTTTTATATAGCAATTGTTTATTTATCAGTCCCTTAACTTTTGACATAATAGATTAATTGCTGCAATGGTAATATATTTTTGATTAATTGCAATGGTAATAGCTCACTCATTCGCACTTAGTCTTAATGATTTAATAGTTAATGGTTTATGGTTTATTTGTGTAATAGTTTAATGGCTTGCACAAGAATAATGGTTGAGGGTTTAATAGTTTTATTATCTAAATCGATTAATAGTTTAACAATTAATTGGTTACTATGTGCCTTGTGCCTTAGGTTGAATTGTAAATGGTGGGTGGTCATAGTTGTTACACCACATGTGATTTCCTCGTAGGAAAACAAGAAATCCTTCGATTAGTTGCGCAATTTAATTTGATTGATGTCACCTCTTATCTAAGTGACTTGTTGATTGAGTGCTTGGGTATAGTCTTCGTGTATTTATTGACAGATACTTCGGTCTCCTAGCACGAGGGATTTTGCTTGGGTTAAAGGTCTAGATATGTTATGTTGCACCATGGTTACGGTCACACCTATCACCTTGTGATGGTATGATTTGTGATGAATGGATCATTGCGCACCCGATTGATAGATGCAAATGATAACCTGACCATAGTCTTGTGCTTCCTGATGTGGGCATATTGTTCATTGTAACTGATGTTGGTACTTGGTTATGTAACGCCTTAATGTGATTAGTTTTTCTCGCAGTAGAGGGTTCTAGTTACTGGTAATCGAAGCCGTTGTGTCAGGATTGTTGATGTTGTCCTTTATCTTGTAGGGGTTCTCTTGGTTGTATTGGGTGGGTAGCCGTTTTGTTTGTCTAATTGATTATCACATGTTTCGTCCATTTGCATGATGTGCTAGTATGTTGGGTCATTGTTGTTTGTTCCCTGATATGTGTGCGTTGTGTTCGTCATCAATTTGTGTGGTTTAACTGTTGTCACTGTCACCTTCCTGCTTAAAACAAAAAAAAAATTTCTTTTGCGTTGAGTCGCTTGTAGTCGTAACGACGTGGTCGTTACATTATTGACTTGACAATCAACTGAGATAGGTCCTTGGTGCTATCATGGCTTGGCATGGGGGTGGCATGTTGTAGAAAAGCACAATGCAACATAGCCTACTGTTGGGTGGAAAGACATTTCCCCTCAGGAAGTTGGTTGGTTAGAATCATTACTGAACATATAAGTGTTTTTACTTGTCATGTCTATTGAATGCTTGATAATGATGATAGACTGTTTTCTATTTATGTTGAGGTTCTCGTTAATAAATGAGTGTTGAATTCTTGAGTAAAGTGGAGTAAAAGGACCTTATTTCATTGTTGAGTGTGTTAACTATGAATATATGAATGAGGACGACTAGTGCAGGCCAATATTCTTGTAAATGACCCAACCCTTGAATGGAAAGCTTGCAAGATGTAAAATATTCATTTGGGTGTTTATGGTAGAACGTTCCTGGTTGCCGAGAAAGTAGTGAGCTAAATCCTTGCAAGAGAGAACATAGGACTATTAAGTCCTAGAACATCTATTAACTCAATGATTTCCCCCTGCATTTGAATGGAAAGATTGTAGGATGCAATATCTTCATTAGGGTTTTTGGAGTCAATTATCCCTAGTCAATTGAAGAGTGGTTTATGAGCCCAAAGGAACCGATTTAAAATTTGACAGAGAGAGTCTAGAAGCATTGTTGGATTGATAAATCCTCAAAACCACCTTTAATATGGTTGATAATCCTCGTTTCAACCCTCAGGAATGACATTTGTTGATTTGGTGAAAGAAGAAGATATCAATTGTTGGTAGGAGATCTGGGCCTTGGGAGGAAGCATTTCGGGAGGTGAGGCCAGCGAAAAAACCCAAGATGGAAATCCACATAGGATTTTCAATGGGAAAATATCGAGTGGTTGTGAGTCATTGATCTATCGAAGCTCAATCTGATGTTATATGGTTCGTTGATGTCTGACTGGTAAGATGATGAGTCTATCAGAAGTAGTGATCAAGAAGGTCTGGAAGTGGGTCTAGGAGAGGATTCTGATGAAGGAAACCCGATGCTAAGAGCTCGAGGATGGGGGAATCGTAGAACTGTCATAGAGAATGATGATGGGTTTACAACCATTGGATCCAAAATGATCCATTCTGATGAAGAAAACCTAGATGAAGAGTGGCATCGATAAATACCATGTGGTTGTGGGATTTTGAGTGATCTTTGATCGTTAGATGTGATGATTTGAAGACAAAAAGATCTATCAGAAGAGCCTCATCTGAGAAGTTGATCGGGAAGTCTCGCGATCTCTTAGAGTAGGAGCATTCTGATGGCAGAAGACTGCAAGTGGATAGGAACCATCAATTTGCAAGAGAGGAATTCCAATATAACCACAACCGTTAGATTTGGGGAGGTCTCCATCGACCAACGTGCCTTATGACTGATGAGCGAGGAATTATCCGTTGTGTAGTTCGAAGTACTGATTTAATCGAAACCGTCTATCTCCTTAATCGAAGACTGTTGGATCTGTTGGAAATAGGTACATCGGAGAGATGCAATCAGGATAGAACAAAGGTGAAGTATCATGCCTCCCTGATGGGTAGAGAACCCAATTCACTGCCAATTGTTGATATGGTTTCGTAGAATGAATCTCAATTGTCCAATTGGGAATGTTTGTTTCCTGGTTTGTGTAGAAGTCTTTTGAAGCAGACCTACTATAAGTTGGGTGTAGAGTGAGTAGATTCGATGTAGTTGAATGTTGTTATAAGAGAAGTTCTTGTGTACACCACGATGGCCAGAGGTGTTGAAGGTTTAGACCTGAGTTTTGTTTATTTAAGAAAGGGAGGAAATCTGACATCCCACCAGCCTAAGTAAGTATAGGGGGTCGGGTGTGTAACAGATTGGTATTAGAGCAGAGTTCATTCTCTAGGCTTGAATGGGTCACCAATGCCCTGTGAAAGATTGAGAAATTTTACATGATAAATCATACATATTGCTTATTTAATTATTCTTAAAAGATTTAACTATGCATATGAATACTAAATATGGTATTGAACAAGGCCAATAAATAGGAATGAAGTATCGACTCAGTAATTTCAAAACAGATTGATGTTTGAAAAGGCTGAGAATTTATGCCAATGACTTTGATGTAATGGCTAGTAGTGTTTCGCTATTTCAGCACGTAAGACGTACTGAAAGGGAAGTAGAGGTGAATGGTGCAACATAGCATGGAGGACACCTCACACTTTAGCGATGAAGAGTCTGATGGAAGGAGGGCCAGAGAATCCCCTCCGAATTTGGTTGCCATTGTTAGGAGTCTGAAAGCAAACATTGAGAGGCTCATGAGATCTTAGTACAAGAAAACAAAGTTGAATACAATATTACTGTAGAGTTTGTCATAGATCCAAAATCATTTGCAACAAGGTCCAACCAATAGTAATGCATATCTAATGTAGTAAGAGAAATTGAAGACCCCTTCAGATGCCCAAAAGAATGGATTGGCCCATAGTAATGTAGGAAGAAGTTATTCCAAGAAAATACATTGAGATGCTAAGAAGGGAAGAGCTAGTGGAAGTATTTCCATAGAGTCATCTAGTGGGAAGGCCAATATAGAGGATTTGTCCAACAGTGACACTGGATCAAGTGTTCCCAAGAAGAAGAAGAAGAGACACTGACATAGGAATTCAAGAAGGCTAAGTTGCCTACCTTTGATGGAGAAATCAATAAAGAATAAGAAGTCAAGGCTTGGTTGTTGGGGTTGAGAAAGTATTTTCAAGTACACAATTACTCGGAAAATACAAAAGTAAATATAACCATGTTTAATCTTAATGGAGGAGATTCCATATGGTGGGAGGAACTCAAGGAAGTTAAGGGATTGAAGGAAATCAAGATGACCTGGAAGCAATTTGAGAAGTATTTCAGGAATCCATACTTGTCAGAGAAATAATTTGATGGTAAGATTAAAGAATTCCCTGAACAAAAGTTGGGGCAACTTACCATGGATGCTTATGCCAAGAGATTATTGGAGTTGTTGAGGTACGTTCCTTACCTCAAGGATGAGAATACGAGGATACAATGTTTCCTCAGTGGATTGCCATAGTCTTATCATGAAAAAAATGAATTTGACAAGCCTAAGGCCTTGAAGGATACCATTAGGAAGTCTAAATGTTGGTATGACAAATCCAAGCACAGGCAGGAGCCTCTTAAGGATTGGAAGAGAAAGGATAAAACCAGATTCCATAAGAAGATATTTAAGTCACCCCAATACAAGAATTCCAAGAAAGGTTCCTAGTTTGGTCATTCGAGCAGAAGTGTGCACCAACAAAACTTTCCATCTTAGAGTGTAAACAGACCAACAAAAATTTCCATCTCAGAGTGGAAATAGACTAGCAGAGCATTCAAGAGGAATATTAGAGGAGCCAAGAAAGGACCTTTACAGTGTTGCGGTTGTGGGGAGGCACATCTGTTGAGAGATTTCCCTCATGAACAACATGACAAGGAAAGAGTTTTTCATGTTCAGGAGGATACTACGGTCAATGATGTGTCCATAAGTGTGCTAAGGATATATGTAGTTGTTGAGAATCGACAAACAAACTAAAAAGATTTTGTGGTGGAGCTAGAAGGTATAATTTCCAAGCAACCCATTTCTATTTTGATTGACCCTGGTTCTAATCCTAGTTATGTTTCACCTCGAATTGTTGAATCATGTATCTTACAAAGAAAGAAACAAGTAAAGGCACGGTTGGTTCAGTTAGCTACAGGGACTAAGAGAAAAGTGACAGAGGTGATAGAGGCTTTTCTAATTGAAATGAGTGGATTGCATACTCAAGCAAGCTTAAATATCCTACCCCTAGGATCATATGATGTGTTGTTAGGCATGGACTGGTTGACTATTCATAAGGAAAAGTTGAACTATTACGACAAGACCTTAGAGTGTGAAGATGCATAAGGCCACACAAAGGTGTTGTAGGGCATTTGAAAGCCAGTATGAATTAGGCAGATATCAACATTTCAACTTAAGAAATTTAGTCGAAAAGGGTGTCCCTTGTATGCAATACAAGTACTCAATGAAACAAAACATAAAGAGCTGAAGGTTGAGAAATTGCATTGTTTGTAAAGGAAGAAGGATGGAACATTACGATTGTGTATTGATTACTAAAAATTTCGCAAGATGACCATCAAAGAAAAAGTATCCATTATCCAGGATCGAAGATCTTTTTTATCATCTTAGAGGAGCTACAATTTTCTCTAAGATTGACTTGAGATCGTGATATCACCAAGTCAATATTAAGGATGAGGACGTAAACAAGACAACTTTTAGAACGAGGTATGGACACTATGATTTTGTGGTAGTGCCAGTTGGAATTACTATTGCACCAACTACCTTCATGTGCTTAATGAATAGTGTTCTTAGCAAGTATTTGGATAAGTTTGTCATAACATTTGTTGATGATATTCTAGTTTATTATAATACCAAGGAAGAGCATGGAGAGCATCTCAGATTGGTGTTACAAGTGCTGAGAGATCACCAAATATATTCCAATTTCAACAAGTGTGACTTCTTTCAGAAGGAGATCAAATATTTGAGCCACACAATCTCAATAGAAGGAGTGGCATTAGACCCCAAGAAGATCAAGGAAATCATGGATTGGCCTGCCCCTCGGAATGTAACTGAGGTAAGGTCATTTATGGGATTAGATGGATATTATAAAAGGTTTATAAAGGGATTTTCCAGGATTGGTCATCCTATTACTGCATTGCAGAGGAAGGGGAATAAATTTGTATGGTCAACAAAGTGTGAAGCCAACTTTTAACAGCTGAAGTACCTTTTGACAAACGCTCCTGTTTTGAATATTGCAGACCCCAAGAATTATTTCTTGGTTTGTACCGACACTTTCAAGGAAGGGATTGATGGGAGTTCTTATGCAAGAAGGTAAAATGATCTATTACGAGTCACAAAAACTAATGAGCATGAGCAATGGTATGTCACCCATAATTTGGAACTTGCAGTGATTGTGAATGCACTGAAGATGTGGATGCAATACTTTCTTGGAAGAAAGTTTGTCTTGATGATAGACCATTATGGTCTTAAGTATTTGTTCAATTAGCCACATTTGAATGCTAGACAGGTCAAATGGAGGGAGTTTATTAATGAGTTTTATTTTGAGATCAAACATACAAAAGGAAAGGAAAACAGAGTAGCAGATGCACTTAACCAAAGTGTGCAGATGATACACCTAGAAGCAACAAGTGTTGGTGAGTCTGACATCAAGCAGAGAATAAAAAATCTCTTGCAAGAAGATAAGTTTTTCAATTTAGTAAAACAAGGTTTGCAACAAGAACCCAGTGAGAAAAAGTATGAGGGATATCAACTTGCATTTGATGGGTTGTTGATGTATAACAATAGGTTGTTTGTACATGATTCTGTAGAGCTGAAACATCTCATTATGTATAAATTTCATAGAATACCTTATGTGGGTCATCCTAGTTATAAAAATATGATAACAACAATAAGGAAGTTGTATCACTGGCTAAGAATGAAGACTGACATCGTGAAGTATATTTCCAAGTGTTTGGAGTGCCAACATGTCAAATTTGAACACAATAACCCTGTAGGACTATTGAAACAATTGCAAATTCCAGAATGGAAATGGGAGACAATCTCCATGGACTTGATTACTAGTTTTTCGAAGATAGTTAGGCAACATAATGAAATCGTGGTAGTGGTGGATAAGTTCATAAATACTACTCACTTTATTCCCATTAAATCTACTTTTAAATGTATGGATGTTGCTAAAATTTTTACGAAAGAGATTTTCAGATTGCATGGTTTTCCCAAGACCATAATTTCAGACAAAGATGCAAATTTCACTTCAAATTTATGGAAAGGCTTGTTTGTAGGTCTAGGAATGAAACTAGCATTCAACATGACATACTATACTCAAACATATGGTTAGACCAAAAGGGTGAATAGAGTGCCAGAAGGCATGTTGAGGATGCATGACATGCATCAACCCAAACGAAGGGAAGAATATCTACCCCTGATAGAGTTTTACTATAACAATGGTTATCAGGAATCATTGAAGATGAAACCATTTGAGGCCATGTATGGCAGGAAATGTAGAGTTCCAATTAATTGGGACAACACGGTGGATAGAATCACACTTGGAAAAAAATTGCTAAAGGAAATGGAGCAGGTTGTAATGGGAATAAGGTAGAATTTGAAAATGGCCCAGGATAGGCAAAAGAGCTATGCAAACAATAAGAGAAATCATAAATAAATTTAAGGTGGGAGATCATGTGTATCTCAGTGTAAAATCCAAGAGGATCTCCCTAAGGATGGGAACTTGTGCCAAGTTAGCGCCCTGCTATTATGGACCGTTTGAAGTCCTGGAAAGAGTGGGACCAATAGTGTACATACTTGCCCTTCCACCTACTGTTAGAGCTCACAACACGTTCCATGTATATTTATTAAAGAAGTATATTCATGACTCTAATCATGTAATTGATTGGATTGTGATACAAGTGGAACCAGAGGTATAATTCCAACCCAAACCTCAACACATCTTGGACAAGAGATAAATATTTCTATGCAACCGAGTTGTCGTGCATGTTAAGGTGAAATGGAAGAACTTTGGAGAAACTGAGGACACATGGGAACTAAAATATGCCATGAGGATGGCATACCCATTTTTGTTTCCTGTATAAATTGTACATATGGTGTTTTAAACACCGAGGATGGTATTTATTTAAGGGGGAGGGGAATGTAACACCTTGTTTTTCCCCATGGCTGTAATTATGCTAAGACTTCATGTATTGTTATTTATGAAGTATGTGGTTATGTTTATGATTAATGAAAACACACCAGACAACTGACTGGGAAGGAAGCCTTGAGTACTAACCATGATACCACAAGTGGGACTGGTGAGGTGGAATTGGGAAGTTTCAATGAGGAAAATAGGAAGCTTGCTCAACAATAAATCCTACACCTGCATGAATTGAATGCACTACATGTCCATCGTATTTGGATTGCACTTACCCACGAGACTTGAAAATAGTGACCAAGGTGGGTGGTTGAGCAGTTATAATTGTTGAATGAATTGGTACTTGGAGGAGTGAAGGGTCAACTGAGACTCCAGCCAGAAGGACGACAATATTTCCCCCTTCCATTCCAGAGCCTGACACCACGAGATTGATTCTAACATAATTCATTGGGGATCTCGAGGAGTAGAAGAATGTTCTAGAGGGAATAATGTAAGGTACTAGATGTAATATAATATGGAGAAACATGAATATTCAACATATATTAATGGAACAACCAAATACCGGGAAGAGAAATACCATAAATAATACCTTTATTAAAAGAAAACAATGTTCACTTGCCTCTTCGAGGGGGAAACCTCCAACATAGCAGATCTCTATTAAAATAATTCTCAAGACCAACTTTCTCATGCCTTATACTCTTATTTATACTAATTATATCTTCTAAAGAACATTATAGAGGAATATATTTCTAGAAGAGGAAGCTTCTATTAGGTCTTCTTAAATTGAATTGTTCACATTTATTAAATAGACCTTATTAACTAATGTGGGCCTTTATTGTATGGAAAATATATTATTCTATCTACGTGAGGGGTTAGGGAGGTTGGGTCCCTAACATTCCCTACCCCTTGAAAAAGAGCCTTGTCCTAAAGGCTTAAGATGAGAAAACTGTTGTAGAATAGTAGCCAACTCCCAGGTGGCATCTTCTGGTGGAGTATCCTTCCATTGAACCAAAACTTCCTGGATGGTGCGATGATGAAGATGACACTCTTGCTGGTCCAATACGACTTGTGGATGCAGCCAAATGGAACCTTTTTCATACAAATTTGGTAGGCTGGTCTAGGTGTGTAACTTGGTGCCAATCACTTTCTTCAAGCATGAGACATGGAAAACATGATGTAGCTTGGAGTGAATGGGAAAAGATAAATGATAGGCCATTGGCCCCACACGTTTGATAATAATATAAGGACCATAATATTTGGGGGAAAGTTTTTGACACTATTGGGACTTGAGTGAAGTTCTCTTGTATGGTTGTAGATGGAGAAACACCTGGTCCCCTTCAACAAATTGACATTCAAAACGATCTTGATTTGCCTGTTGCTTCATGCAGTTTTGAGCCATGACAAAATTTTCTTTGAGAGTATGGAGAATGGTCATGCAGACTGTATGATTACGGTCAACCTCTTGAACCTTGGAGACACAGGACATGTATGGGAGAACCAATGGTGGCTTCTATCCATAGACTTCTTCAAAAGGAGTCACACGAATGGCAGTATGATAATAGGTGTTGTACCACCATTCAGTGAGGGGTAACCACTGAACCCACTGATGTTTTCTGTCAAATGAAAAACACCTCAAATATGTTTCCAAACACTTGTTGACTGCTTCCATTTGGCCATTAGTATGAGGATGATAGGCTATGCTAAGATGCAATTGGGTTCCCTGGAGTTTGAATAATTCTTGCTAGAAATTTCTGGTAAAAGTGGGATCATGGTCAGAAATAATAGAATGAGGCATGCCATGGATTTTGAAGATATTATCCATAAAAAGTTGAGCCACTATGGATGCTATGAACAAGTGTTGAAGAGAAAATAAATGAGCATATTTGGGAAGACACACCATGATGACTGACTTATTTCCTGATTTGGGTAAGCCAACAATGAAATCCATAGAAACATTCGTCCAAATAGTAGGTGGAAGTGGAAGCAGTTGGAGTGTACCAGGAGGTTTGAAAGTCTCACCCTTATTGCGTTGACATGAATCACATTCAGCAACAAATGTGTGAATGTCTCGTTTCATACCGTCCCAAAAGAAATATCATTTGACCCATTCATAAGTTTTGGTAAAACATGAATGACCCACTGTAGGTGAAGCATAAAACTCAAAGATCACCTTGAATTTAAGGGCTGAATATTTACTTAAATACTAGTGACCTTTATAGCGAAACTCTTCATTGTGCCAAGAGTACCCTGGAGAAACTTGGGGATCTTGTTGAAGTTTTTGGATTAGACTGGAAATTTTTGGGTCTTGCAACCATTCCTGGTGAACAACCTAAATCCAGTCGACGATAATGAATGAGAGGGAAAAGAGGGACCCTTCTTCTTCATATTTCCTGGAAAGAACATCAACCACCACATTTTATTTTACCTTCTTGTAAACAATCTCATAATCACATCCAAATAACTTGGTCACCAATTTTTTTTTCTTCAGGGATGAAATTTGTTGTTCCATGAAGTACTTGAAGCTTTGATGATCCATTTTAATTTGGAATTGTTGTCCCAATAGATAAGGGCACCAGAGATCCACTACATGAAAAATAGTCAACATTTCCTTTTCATAAATTGATTGGCCCAAATGTCGGCTCGACAACTGTTTACTGGTGAAAGCCAAAGGTCGTCCATATTACATGAGGACTTCCTTGATTCCTCTCCCTGATGCATCGCATTCTAGAACAAAGGTCTTGGTGAAGTTAGATAGGATCATTACAAAAGTAGTGCACATATCTTATTTCAAGGCTTGGAAGGATTGGTCAGCTGCTGGAGTCCATCTAAAAGGATTCTTTTTAAGGAGAGTTTTTAGAGGAGCTGCAATTTTTCCATATTTCTAAACAAACTTGCAATAATAGCCCATTAAACCTAGGAAACCACATATAATTTTAAGAGTTTTAGTGCGAGGACAATTCTGCAAAGATTTAGTTTTTTTAGGATCCACCCTTACACCATCCTTGAAAACAATGACCTAGATACTCAACTTCAGAGACAACAAAAGAACATTTGGTTGTTTGAGGAAAAGTTTGTGCTTGGAGAGGAGACAAAGAAATTGATCTACATGGGTGAGATGGGTTGGCCACATTTTACTACAGATAAGAATATAATCAAAGAAAACTAACACAACGTGATGGAGGAAAGGACAAAAGACATGATTCATGAGACTTTGAAAAGTGGAGGGGGCATTACAGAGACCAAAGGGCATGACCAAGAACTCATAGTGGCCCTCATGAGTGCAAAATGTTGTCTTGGGTACGTCTTCCTCTTTCATACGTATCTAGTGGTAGCCAGAATGAAGGTCAAGTTTGGTAAAGTATTGAGCTCCACCGAGTTCATCTAGAAGGTCATCTATGACAGGAATGGGGAATTTGTCCTTGATGGTAAGTTTTTTGAGGGAACGGAAATCAACACACATGCACCAAGTGAATTCCTTCTTGAGGACCATGACAACAAGGGAAGAATAGGAGTTGTTACTAGGATGGATAACACCCGCTTCTAATAATTTGTGGACAATTTTCTCAATTTCATTTTTTTTAGCAAAGGGATGATGATAAGGGTGAACATTGGGAGGAAGACTGCCTGGGATTAAAGGAATGGAATGGTATGGTCATTGTGGGAGGGGGGAAGGTCCTGGGGAGTTTGGGAAATAGTGTGATGGTAGGAAATGATGGCTTTAAGGCCGGGGTGTACCTGGGGTGTGTTATATCACAAAATGTGACACCTATGCATTTGTGCCATGGCCCAACCATTTCCCAATGCTTGCTAGACTTTTCCCCAAAATACCTCTAAAAAATCATTTAAAAAAACATGCCCTAAGATCATATCCAAGGGTTTTCCTAGTGAAACACGTGGAAATCCACAACTTTCCACAGTGCAACCCGTGGATGCCCTCAAAATTTGTGAAAAATAAAATAATTCCGTGTTTTTGGGCGGGTTTTTCGATTGCGTTTCCCAATGACCCTTGACTATACAAAACATAATTCAACTCCCTAAACCTCTTTGGGAATATATAAAACAACCATGGAGGGATAAGGATAGGTCAAAGTCCTTTTATGCAAAGTTGTGCTACCAACATCTAGCAGGCCTCCCTTCCCTATAATTTTCTGAGCGACATCGCCTGTAGTATGGCTACTCCTTTTCCAACACTTCCTTCTCATGTTATGTTACTATAGGGTGTCTCCTTATCCCTATATGAGTCATTGAAAGAATATTACATTGGTTGAGTTTATGCATGAGGATTCTTGGAGGAACCCAGACAATTGGCTTCAAGATGGTGCCTAAAGACTGGACAAGGTTGTAACTTACCTTTTCCACTTGCTGATAATAAAAGAGTTTGTTTTCCCTCAGATTTTGTCTTCAATGTATGTTTATATTTATGCTTACTTTGAATATGACATATAATATGCACATTCTTTTGATTTCATAACTAATTTCGTTGCAACCCTTGTTCTGTATCTATCTTATAGGCTGGTTCCAGTAGAAGATCATGATCTCTTCAATGAATTGGAGTGGGGATCGACATCAGACGGGAGAATAAGATGCACTTTCCTTTTTCCTCTCTATCCCTACTTCCTCCTAGTTTAAGTAGTTAATTTCTTTTGTTTTTGTGTGCTTGTCCCTAAGGGGAGATGGTTGTCTCTTCCACTTAGTATTTCTCTACTGTGATCCAGACCCAATATCATAGGGGAAAAATACCTTAATCAAGGTGTCTGAACTTCTTGAATGGAATGGAGTTGGGAAATGATGACAAAATGACCTTTTTTGAACAAATTTTTCATGCAGTGGGAACTGGTGATCCCTGGAGAACCTACTGTAATGCCTTGGAATTTATACTATAGGCCTTCCTATTGGATTTGCATGGTTATGGGGCCAAGAGTGTGTAATTATTTAGCACCAAGAACAATATCACAACCACCCATGTCAATAGAAAACATGTGAAATTTTAGGTTATACTGACCAATTTGTAGGTGCACATTTTCACAATGCCCCCCACATTTCATGGAACCACCATTAGAAACCATGATTTCAAAATTGTTGATAAAACGGATATAACAATTTATTTCTTGGGCAAGGCAATGATGAATGAAATTATGAATGCTACCACTGTCAACTAGGATAATGAATTTCATGTGCTTAATGTAACCAATCAATTTGAGGGTTTGGGGAGCAGAAAATCCAGTGAGAGAATTCAACAAAATAAATGGTTCAACTTTGGGAAGATCGTAGGGCGATGTAATATCCTTTGTTTGGGGTAGTATTGCTTCAGGTGAAATCTCAACATCTTCATTCAAAATATCCTTTGAAATGGCCATAAAAGTTTTTTGTTCCTTACATTTGTGCCCTGGAAAGTATTTATCATCACAATTATAGCAAAGACCCTTGAGTTGGCATTCAAGCATTTCCTCCTGTGCTAAGTTTTGGACCTTCAGAGGAGTGGCATGAGGAGCAAGGGTGGTGGGTTTAGGGAGGGGAACAAAAGTGGGTTTTCTGGTCTAGGACAAGATGACCTGTTGTGCCTCCTTGGCACATTTAGTTGCTTCCAACCAAATCTAGAGGTGAACCATTATGACCTGGGATCAGATTTCATCCTTGAGGCCATTGATAAATCATTCCCCGAAGAAAGCATCTGCCATGCCCTCCATTCAGAAAGACAAGTGCTCAAAGGAAAAAATAAAATCTTCCATTGTTCCAGACTGTTTCAAATTGGTAAGACATCCTAAATGGTGTGTATCCATGTCAAAACGTTCATACAACTTTGCAAAATAATATGACCAAGAAACATACCCTTAGCATGCATTTCGATGTTATTTCCACCATTGCCATCATTCCAGATCCAAATAGAGAACTTCATGATGAAGCTTGGTCAACTCATTAGTGATTCCATGCAGGGAGAAATAATGTTCCATCTGAGTGACCCAGGATGTTGGATCCGAGCCGTCAAATTTGTTCACCTCAGCTCAGGGAAGACAGGGCTTACAAGGTAGGGTGTTGGTGTGCAAAGGTTGATTGGATTCAACACCTTCAGTATAGAGAGGCAGGTCTAAGGAGGAAGGACCTTAGAATTTGTTCATGAATTGTTTGAGAGTGGAAGTGACTTCACCAATTCAGATACCTGGTTGGTCCTGGATGTAGTCCATTTTGGCATGAATGGAAAGAATGCCATTATTCACTTTGGCCCGAAGGATAGTAAGGTCATTATTCAATTTCTAATTGGTTTCTTCTTGGTGGGTGGGAGCCATCAGGGGATGAGTGGGTCCATGGAAAGAAAATAAAATAAGTAATATATACCACTTTGATTGGGGAAACAAGAGGAAACCAATGTGATAAGTGGGAAATAAGGGTTTCGGGAAGGGTATGTGTCCACGGGTAAAAAAAAGGGTGAAAAATGATAGGTATCACAACGATCAGGGTGAAAAAGAGAATCCAATGAGATAGGTCTCAAATAAGGGTACATGAAGGACCCAGTATTTTTATTTTTAATTTTGTTTTTAATTTTTTTTACTCCCGTGAAGTTATACTTTGACCTGAATAATACTAGAGTGTCTAAATTCCCAAATTCTTAACAGAAAAAAACGTGTAGCAATTTCACAACCAGATTGTAGGAGGCAAGTTTGAACTGCCAAAATATCCTTTCTGTTCCTTGTTTGGTATGTTCCCCTCGGGTTAGGGTTTGCAAGGTGCCTATGGACAAGGGTTTTCCCTGTGCTATAACTCTTTGATATACGTGCAGGTTCGAACAGTAGTACTCAACCCAATATCTTAGGGAACTAACTAATGAGGCTCTACCGTACCCTTATCCATACTACTAAATTACCCATATAATAGAGAGTATCTTCCCGAATGTTGTTCTTGGTGGAACTATAATAGTCAGGCGGTCAATCTATTGATCTAAGGATGGTTTCTAGAGACCTAGGGGATTCCCGATATACCCATCGATACGTGGGAGTTATGGTTGTGTACAGATTCTGTTTGATGCGGTACTGCTCGAGGGTTACCAACAAGGGTTACAAAGGTTTCCAACAAGGGTGAAATTTGTTTCTAGGAAACCCCGTGAAACCATCTATATCACTTGCGTGTAGTTTTCCCCACCGTATTTTTACCCATTAAACATCAGATCTATGTGCTTTAAAGATGACGACAATACAAGTCTCTACCCTGGAAAAAAAATTAGCCACAATTCTTGCCAAGGAAAGTGCTCTAATACCACTTGTAAGGTACCAGATGTAATATAATCTGCGAAAACATGGATATTCAACAAATATCAATGGAACAACAAAATATTAAGAAGAATAATACAATAAATAATGCCTTTATTCAAATAAATCATTGTTCACTTGCCTCTTCGAGGGGGAAACCTCCAACAAAGCAGATCTTTATTACAATAATTCTCAAGACCAACTTTCTCATGCCTCCTAATCTTATTTATACTAATTCCATCTTCTAAAGAACATTCTAGAGGAAGATTTTTCTAGAAGTGGAAGATTTTATTAGGTCTTATTACATTGACTAGTTCACATTTATTAAATAGGTATTATTAACTAATGTCAGCCTTTATTACATGGAAAAAATATTATTCTATCTATGTGAGGGGTCAGGGAGGTTAGGTCCCTAACAAACAAGGAATGAGGAGAAGAGGGAGAAAGGTAAAAAAAAACATACAGAGTGTTAAGAAAAATAATGGTGCACACACAAAAGAGAGAAACAGATAACATGTAAAAGAGAAGATAGAGAGCACCCAAATGCACATAGATTAATGACACAAATAAGTGAGTTGTAGACTCAAACAAATGCTGCAAATGAGAAAGATGAGCTCATGCACATGAATCCGAACAACAAAGAATATTTGGGAAGTTTTTTTGAAGAAAACATGAAGCTTTCCCAAGAGTTTAATGGTCACCCTCAAGCAGAGAAGACCCATACTAGACTGGAGAAATAGAGGACCACGACTTGGTGTTTACTGGAAAGAAACTGACATTGGTAAGGGGAGATCACTAAGGGATTGTATAAAAGAGAAGGAGATACCTTGTGTAGAGGAAATCTAGTTGGGAAGGTGCCTGATAAACTAGTGGAGGTCTTGAGCTCAGTGGGAAGAGGGCAACTTCTGTTGTGGCTAAAGGAATGAAGGAGAGTAACCTTCCTAAGCCATTTCTTAAATTGACAGTCAATTGAGATAATCCCCTAGTGGTATCATGGCATGGCATGGGGGTGGCATGTTGTCATAAAGAACAATGAAACTTAGCCTATGATTGGGTGGAAAGACATTTCCCCTTTGTCAGTTGGATGGTTAGAATCATTACTGAATAGATAAGTTTTTTTGCTTGCCATGTCAGTAGAATGCTTGATAATGATGATAGAAAATTATGTATTTATGTTGAGGTTCTAGTTAATAAATGAATGTTGAATTCCTAATTAAAGTGGATTAAAAGGACCTTCTTTCATTGCCAAGTGTGTTAACTATGAATGAATGAATGAGGATGACCAATGTAGGCTGATATTCCTATAAACGCCCCAACCCTTGAATGTAAA
This sequence comes from Picea mariana, assembly GCA_032191745.1. Classification (NCBI taxonomy): domain Eukaryota; kingdom Viridiplantae; phylum Streptophyta; class Pinopsida; order Pinales; family Pinaceae; genus Picea; species Picea mariana. Next base: position 66,402 of record JASDQU010109146.1, read on the forward strand.
TTTTTCAATATGTCAAATATTTATTTGGGTGTCTGGGATAGAACATTCATGGTTGCTGGGAAAGTAACCTGGTATCCTAAGAGAAGTGAGCTAAATCCTTGTAGGAGAGAATGTAGGACTGTAAAGTCCTAGAACATTCATTAACCTGGTGATTTACCCTTGCTTTTGAATGGAAATCTTGGAGGATGGAAGATATTCATTTGGGTTTTTGGAGTAGATTACCCCTATTCAGTTGCAGAGTGGTTTTTGAGCCCAAATGAACCGATTTAAACTCTGGCAGAGAGAGTCTGGAAGGAATATTAGATTGGTAAGTGCTTGAAACCACCTTTAACCTAGTTGATAATCCTCATTTGAACCTTGAGGAACAAAAACCATTGAATCGATGGAAGGAAAATATCTCTACTATTGGAAAAATATCTGGGCCTCAGGAGGAATATTGTTGGGAGGTGAGGCCATCAAAAAAACCCAATATGAAAATCCACTAAGGATTTCTGATGGGAAAATATTGAGTGATTGTGAGCCATTGATCTATCATAAGTCAATCTGATGAGATATGGGTCATTGATGTTTGAATGGTAAAATGATGAGTTTATCATAAGTAGTGGATCAAGAAGGTATGGAAACGGGTCTAGGAGAGGATTCCAATGAAGGAAACTCGATGCTGAGAGCTCAAGGATGAGGGAACTGTATATATCTATCGGAGAGGATGTCGATGGGGTTACAACCATTGGATCTAGAATGGTCCATTCCAATGAAGAAAACCTAGATAAAGAGTTCCCATGGTAAATACCATATGGTTTTGGGATTCCCAGTGATCTCTGACTATTTGATGTGATGATTTGAGGACTGTCAGATCTATCAGAAGAGCCTCATCGAAGAAGGTTGATTTGGAAATCTCACGATCTCTTAGAATATGAGAATTCTGATGGAAGAAGACCCCGAGTGGATATCAATCATCAATATATGAGAGAGGCATTCCAATGTAGCGACATCCATTAGATTTGTGGAGGTCCCCAATGACCAATGTGCATTATGAATGATGAGTAAGGAATTAGACTTTGTATAGTTTAAGGTATTGATTTAATCAAAACCGTCGATCTCCTTGACTGAATACTGTTGGAGCTGTTGGAAACAGTTCCATCGGAGAGATATGACCAGGTTAGAACAAAGGTGAAGTATCCTACCTCCTCAATGGGTAGAAAACATGATTCAACACCAACCATTTATATGGCTATGTGGAATGAATCTTAGCCATCTGACCGAGAATTCTTGTTTCATAGTCAATGTAGTAGTCTTTTGAAGCAGACATGCTGGAAGTTGGGTGTAGAGTGAGTAGATTCAATGCAGTTGAATGTTGTGATAAGAGAAGTTCTCATGTATTATACAATGGAAAAAGGTGTTGAAGGTTCAAACCTAAGTTTTGTTTCTTTAAGAAAGAGAGGAAATCTGACATCCCACTAGCCTAAGTAAGTCTAGGGGGTCGGGTGTGTTACATTGTTGAGTCTTGATGGTGGATTTAGTGATGGTATTTGTGCTTGGATGATCTTAGTTGTTTTTTGAGTGGTGTTGGTGGGTTTTCATCTTTTCTCCCCTCTGTTTGTTCCAATGGTGTATGTTGATGCTGAGGGACTATAAAATTCCCAACAAAAACATCTCAACATCTTGGCCGGATAAGCCAAGAAGAGGCGGGAATGGTCACCCTATTTTATAGCCTAAAATTAAACATTAAACCCTAACAACATAGAGTCTAAATTATGTTGAAATATATTTACAGAGGAAGTGTTATGGACATGTTTTCTTGGCTCCAAATAATTTAGTATGCCTTTGTTTTTGGGACAAAATGTACTATTTTATTTTGAAAGGAATTAATACAATTTACAAATTTACAAATTTACAAATTTGAAAAGTATTAGTGGTTCGATTGATATGATGGTATATAGAATAACTAGCCACAAAATCCTAATTTCAACCTCAGTTAACACCTAGAGGGTAGAAACCTACTCCCCCTGCAACTAGATTTTCTCTTAGCGCATATTTTTCTGGGTCTTTCTCATGCGATGCACGGTCAATTTTTGGGACTTTATGAATAGGGAGGATATTGTATATTATTCTTGGGAGGATGAGCAACTGATCTGGTCATTTCCAACAGGTTACTCTTTCAATACTTTCCCAATTACTACATCCACACCGAAAGATATGGGGGATGCTAGGTCTATCGGTTACCCTCCCGATCCTTATACCATAGCTATAATCTTCCTTGAAACTGAGGCTCCATCTTCAGCTCCAGATCGGATGTGGTCTGGTTTGGTTTTTATAGAAGAACACATGGCTTATTCATTTTTCCCATTCCTACTCTCTCCCCCAGGGCCACTAACAAATATTTTGTCTCTGGATACATGGACCACTGTTTGGAACTCAAAAACATATTTTTTTCCCGAGGTATCATTCGAGGGTTTTCCTCCATTTAACCCTCCTTTCTCAGAGATACCTAGGGTTTCTAGTTTAATTGATCATGTTGGGAAGACCCCTTGTGTCTATGTGGGGATCCATATACAACATCTACGACGATTGTTCCGGTGCAACCTTCATCTGGCTTGGACTTAGGTAAGTCCTCCTCTCTGAGTCCCACAATTTTTTTGCTCTCTCCCTATCTGTCATTGCACATTCTACCTGGTGAGGAGGAAAGGGTTCAATGAGCCTCTCACTCAATCATGAACAAGTTAGATAGGGCTCCCTCTATGCACAATAATGCTCTAGGGGAAGGGAAAAATCTTCTCCTAACTAAACGAAGAAAACACCCTTGCATAAAGGCAACTGGTCAAGCTCTAAATATGGCGTTACAGGATGATATTGTTGTTAGATTTTCAATGAGCTATGGCTCATGCATTCTCTTTAAATTGTCTTCTTAACTATTACTTGAACCATAATTACTGCAACAAACCAAGATTACAAGAAGAATAACCATGCAAAAGAACACAAGAAGTATCCTAGGAAACCCTTCTCAACAAGGTAAGAAAACCCAACCAATCCTTTTCTATATTCCTCAAGAGAAAAAACCTAGCACACAAGAGGGTGCTGCAATTTTCATAATTTCAGACCACAACTTCTGAAATCATGAGATGACATAATGTTAAGTGTGTTTCCTCAATGGGGATTCACCTTTATTTATATAAGACTTGTCACATCAAATGATGTGTTTATTGGCACAATAGGGCCGACCTCAATAACTCAAAATATAATTAATAATTCCCATCTTAATTATCTTTTATATTAATTATATTTTACATTAATTATCTTTTACATTAATTATCTTTTACATTAAGGTGGAGCCAACCTGTACCCTTTACATTACAATTAGGGTTACAGTTAAGTATGACTCTTGAACAATATAGCAAGGGATCAGATACACCCACTAGTGCTTAGCCACTAGGGGCACATCCATAAGCATGTCCATATCTCTATCTCACTGCGTCTCATAGGAGAACCACACCCACTAGTGCTCAACCACTAGGATCACGTTCACATGTGCTCATCCACAAGCACACCCAAATCAACATATCTTCTTTCCCACTGCATTACACAGGAGAGTCATCTGGAGTTCATCATCTCAAGTCTCTGCTCATAGGAGGCTAATACATTGTCTTCATCTATGTCTCATAATGATGCACCCAGCTCATGGGGATTCACACATTCACCTTGTGCTCAGCCACATGCACGTCCAAATCAATAGATTTCCTTTCTCACTGCATTACCCATGAGAATTATCTGGAGTTCTTCTCAACTCTCTGTAAGGAGAAGGCCATCACTACGTTCCACCTCTGTCTCAGATAGAAACCACACACCCATCTTAGGGGCTCTCTCTCAGGTCTGTGTCCTGGAGGATGTCTCATGCAACTGTAATCATCAACACTCCCTATCATCTAGGGAGGCATTCTCCATCAGGCCAAGTCTCGCATGGAAGTATTCGAACTTCATCCTACCTGTAATCATCAAAACTCCCTCTCAATTAGGAAGGTAATCTCCACCAATATAGTTTCTCACAGAAGTACTCAAATTTCGTATTGGAAAGCGGTTTGGTGAAGATATCTGCAGTCTGCTCATGTGTAGGAAGATACTGCACGTGTACTGATTTCCTCTGCAACATGTCTCTGATATAATGATACTTTATCTCAACGTGTTTCAATATATCATGAAACACGAGGTTCTCGAAGAGCTTTACACACAACTCTGGTTGTCATCATAGAATCCATCTCATGATCAAGTAAATTTGTCAAAAGCTTGTGAATCCACATTGCTTTGCACACTCAATGCTATATACTCTGCTTCTGTGGTACTCAAGGCCACATATTTTTGTTTCCTGCTACACTAATAAACCATGGAAAACTTCACGGTAAGACAACAATTATATGTGCTCTTCATGTCCACTGTACTCTCTGCTCAATTTATATCGGCATATCTTTGCAAACTCAAGTTCACATTGGAGGCATATCTCAGGCCATATCCAACAGTGCCTCATATATATCTCAATACATGCTTTACTGCTATCTAGTGAGTCTGTCTCAGCTGACTCATGGATTGACTAATCACATTTTCCGCGTAACATATATCAGGTCTGGCGTTAACTAGATACATTAATGATCCAATCAACTGTAGATCAATCTTGTCTAAATCATCATCATTTATTTTTCATCAAATCCATCAACATCGGTGTAGAAATGGATTTGCATTCTGTAATACTGAACTTTTTTTTTTTTTGATATCCCCACTGTATGTTTTCCTTGACTTAGGAAAATTCTCTTTGGTCCTCTGTCATACTTCTTGTCCCAAGAAGTAGTGCATCATACCCAGATCCTTCATCTTGAAATTAGAGGTCAAGACTTGCTTGTAATAACATGGCTTCTTGAACAAGTCATCAAAATCAAGTTCTCAATACCAACAATGTAATAGTATAGGTTTGGATCAACAACACTCTTGTTGAAACCCAAAATTCATCAAGAATTCATCTATCTGATGTAGTTTCCAACTCATGGATGGTAGTACAGATGGGAATGCATCGGGCTACTGGATCAATATGTCTCATCATAGTTCACTCCCTCTGCTTGTGAGAATCCTATGACTACAAGTCTTGTTTTAGTATTTCTCGACACTTCCATCAATTGCATGTCTTTTTGCCTCTTGTAGAGTTTGTCAATCCCAGAAAACCCTTTTTTGGATTACTATAAAGTCTCTGGGAATATCAACTAGAATAACTGGATCAAATATATCAATGACTATCTCCCTCTGAAATGTTGAGGGGGAGAAGGTATTTGTATTTTCGTTCTTCTCAAATAATTTTGACTCCCTCTGAAGCCTTGAATGAAAAAAACATCTTCCTTTGTTGTTAACCTTCCTGGAACAAGGAAACAAACAAAAGGAAACAAGACAAGAATATCTCCTAGATGATATTTATGAGTACATCTCTAGAATAAAAACAATTTAAGGATTGTTGTCACAACTACAACACCTACTTGTAATGTAGCATGATAATTTAAAACAATAAAACCTGGGGTCTTCACTTCCAGTGTGTTGTTCTTCTGAATGCACTCAGACCTCTCTGGGTCCATGATCTCACCAAGGGTTCCTTCCTCATGCAAGTAACCTTATGAAAATGATGCAAATAATATATATACAAGTGAATACCTAAGAGTGTTCACCAATGCAGATTCTGCTTATTTGTCTTGTAGCCACCACTCAACACTCATAGTCATAGTCAACTTTAGTGACATGAAGATCCCAGTTGCGAATCCATTCCAGATTCCTTGAAATATCACGATCACCTCCACTTAAATATATGCTTTTGGGTGTTTAGATATCTCTGGAGAATTTTAGCATATCTAGAAGAGCATGAGCTAATGTCGATTCTTCTGGATGCAATGCCATACACTCCATACACACTCCTCGCATGGATATGAGTTTTCCAAGAACCACGAAGTCTCTTCCAAGAAACTCTACACTGTGTCTCTTCTTGTCATATTCATGCATGACAAGAAGCATGAAAGCTGCAACATAAGGATGGAATCTATTCTTTGACCAACTCTCAAACTGATTTAATTGTTTTTCTCTATGTTGCAATGAATGGTGTCCCCATCTTTGAGATTTCCCCAGTTTCTTATATCCGGATCTTGAGGGTAGTTATTTTTCATAACAATTAAAACAACTTACCATTGTTCTTGAATCAGAGACTTTTCTCCAAGGGGGGCGGTGATATCTTACTAGAGGGTAAGTACCATAGGTTGCTGCCAGATTCAGAGGCCAACTCTATAATGAAATATTCTGCTCCCCTTTCCCTTTGATTTGTCCATTTCACTATAGTTGGCAAGCTCATGTGCTGCATCTTCCATCTCATCAACTGACAAAAAAAAGAGTGTTGACTGATATCTACATTTGGTGAATATAGTTCTTTTGTAAATACATCCACAAACTTCAAAGGAAATGACATAAGCACAACAACAAGTGAGCGATGTATCTTCTTTTCTGCGGATTCTTATTTTCCTTCAACAATTATAAAACTGCATCAAACATGGACAAGTTCTCTGACAAGGTCAACTGCAAGCATGTTAAGTTCATATTGCTCTCACAAGATTTTCAGTCACACAAGACTTGTGGTATCCTCAGTAATATGGACACTGTCTTGGATTTTAAGCTGTGGCAGCATTAGTTTCACTTCAGAAAGGATTCTGACCCCTCTTTATTAAAGGGTCTGTTGTTAGGGTATTGTTGTGGCAGCCTTAGTGGCCCTTTTCCTTGCTGTGAGAGTTTTTAGAGGCCTATGACCACTTTAATTTGATAGCCGAACCTCCTCCTAGGTTCCGACCTCCTCTCCATACACTTCAACTGCTTGTGGGGTTTCTCCTAGTCTCCGGCCTATTCTCTATACACCAAAAAAGTTTGGGCTGCGGTTGTAGGAACACGATCAACCAATGGTATCCTTATTCCTTGCCACATGAGTAGCCTTATTCCTTGCCAGGGGTATCCTTATTCCTTGCCACATAAATTTAAGGGAGGGTCTGACCCTTCCATTGGGCTGCTGGTGGGGTAACTTTCACCATAGGAACTTGAAAGGGGCCAGGCCATTTTCTTCTGTGCAACAACAACAACAAGGGTTTAGCATTCCAAAATATTCCTTCAATCTTGAGAAAATGGTATTCTTCAAGACCTGCTCTGATACCATGTTAGATTTTCAATGAGCTATGGCTCATGCATTCTCTTTAAATTTTATGTTTAACTATTACTTGAACCATAATTACTGCAACAAACTAAGATCACAAGAAGAATAACCATGCAAAAGAACACAAGAAGTATCCTGGTAAACCCTTCTCAACAAGGGAAGAAAACCCAACCAATCCTTTGCTATATTCCTCAAGAAAAAGACCTCCCACACCATCACCAAACCTAGCACACAAGAGGGTGTTGCAATTTTCATAATTTCAGACCACAACTTCTGAAATCATGAGATGACACAATGTTAAGTGTGTTTCCTCAATAGGGATTCACCTTTATTTATATAAGACTTGTCACATCAAATGATGTGTCTATTTGCACAATAGGTACGACCTCAAAAACTCAAAATATAATTAACAATTACCATAATAATGATCTTTTATATTAATTATCTTTTACATTAATTATCTTTTACATTAAGGGTGGGCCGACCTGTACCCTTTACATTACAATTAGGGTTACAGGTAAGTTTGAATCTTGAAAAATATAGCAAGGGATCTCATACACCCACTAGTGCCCAGTCACTAGGGGTACATTCATAAGGATGTCCATATCTCTATCTCACTGTGTCTCACAGGAGAACCACACTCGCTAGTTCTCAACCACTAGGATCACGTTCACTTGTGCTCATCCACAAGCATGTCCAACTCAATAGATCTTCTTTCCCACTGCATTACATAGGAGATTCATCTGGAGTTCATCATCTCAAGTCTCTGCTCAGAGGAGGCTAATACATCGTCTTCATCTCTATCTCATAACGATGCAACCAGCTCATGGGAATTCACACATTCACCTTGTGCTCAGCCACAAGAACATCCAACTCAACAGATCTCCTTTCTCACCATGTTACAGAGGAGAATCATTTGGAGTTCTTCNTACGTTCCAACTATGTAACAGATAGGAACCACACACCCGTCTTAGGGGATCTCTCTTAAGTCTCTGTCCTGAAGGATGTCTCACGTCGCTGTAATCATCAACAATTGTGAGCCTCCCGCAGGTGGTGAAAATGGTGGAAACGATGGTGGTGGGCTGAGAAACTGGGCATCATCTTGGACTCAAAACCCTCATGGATTGGGTGGCTAGCTCTTGGTCTAATTTATTAAACAGTTTGTTGTTGGTAAAGAACCTAACAAAGGTTTGGTTTATGATAAGCTTAAAAAAGGCCGAGGATGCATATTGGGTCCTAAAATCCCCATGGTGTATCGACTCTTCACTGGTCCTTCTCAAAATATGGACTCTATTTTTTGATGCCAGCCGAGAAAAAGTAGATGAAATTCCCATTTGGGTTCGCTTGCCTGGCCTTCCTCTCGAACTCTGGACTATGAAGAGTTTCAGGTGCCTTGGAAATGCTATTGAAACTTTCATGGAAGTAAATATGTCCTTCCTATCAATGGGAAAGATGTCAGTGTCCTACATACTTGTCTCCCTAAAAATCATTAGGGGACTAGAAAAGGAAATTAAACTATCTCGGGGAGAAAAAGCATACTTGCAAAAACTAGACTATGAAGGAATTCCCTTCAAATGTTGTAGATGTCACAAACACGACCACATTTCTAGTGAGTGTCTACTTCCAATGCACAATAAAGGGAAATATTAGGCTCCATGACCACAAAAGAAGAGGGGGGGTTCCCATATAGAGAAGTATTTTACAACTCCCTCACTGAAACATGGCAGAGAATTGTTATCATACTCAAAGGATGATCCAACACAGAAGTCTATGGATGGTAAACACATGCCAGTTTTGGTATCCTCTTATTTTTCAGATTTAGTTTCGAGTTCTGAATGTGGTTGATCCAGGTGGATATTGTTGGCCACCCACCTATTCTAACTGGCTCGCATACAATTTTCATCTTGGCAATTTTATTTTCTAGCTTTTTAGGGTCCTAAACGTTCGGGGCCATTTTGAGGCCCTAAACAATGTTTTTTGGGATCGCCACAGTCACATTGTAAATGAAGTTATATTGTGACAACAAAAAGTGTATTCCTTGGATAGAAATTTCCAATGGGCTATCATGTGCCTAAAATGGATATTGTATGCAAAAGTTACGACCCCGGGAAGTTGATGCACCGACTTATCCCATCGAGGCCCGCATGAATTTTGGTGCTTCATCTCCTAGGGTTAAGTTTTTGGATGTCTAGGGTTTTCTTATTACTTATTGATGCCAAAAAGGCCTGGAGGCCTCATTGTAATGTGCTCAAGAGAATGCACGTAGCCGCCACATCTATTCTTAGAGATTAGCTACCACCATTCGAGCAAGATTGTTTTCATTCTGCATTTTACAGTTTCAAAATATTTCTTTATTGAATAGAAGTTAAGTTTCACTATATCTCTGTTATTGTTCACTGTATATTTGTGTCAATGTTATAGATACATGTTTCATTTCGTTATGCTCATAAATCCGGATAAGTGGTGTTAGCGACAATTTTTGTCTTGGGCACAAAGTACCTAGGTCTGCAGGTTGCACGGGAAGCGCCCAAGCGCAGCACGGGAGAATCTCTTTTCCGGTTACGAGTCAAGCGAGTGGGCAAAGTTTTGTTGTCAACAACCGAGATTCATCTACAAAGTTGATCGACGGTCATCGGGTTTTTGGAGTTGTCAAGCCGCTCGGGATTTAGCATAAAAGGTAGCACCCATAGTTCAAGATAGATCTGGGTCGTTCGATCCCATTGAGACAGGTGGCAGCCAGTCGGCATTGCGGGGGACCGATGTTTCAGGAGAAAAGGGACCTCCCATTCATTGCAGCTGAAATCGTCGATCGGTGAAATGTCGAGGGCACCTTCGGAGCCGAGCCCACGGTCCTAGCGCCAGGTCATGACAAGTGAGCCTGTGAATGAAGGTGACCTCCTTTTAAATAACGAATGCTACCTTTGCCATTCATCTTAAGGACGCGTGGCGCACATCCGTTCCATATAGGCATTCGGGAGTTCGAGGGGTAATCGCTCCTCATCATTTCACATCTCGAAACCTCAAATCTCGAAACACCGAAAGCGCCCAAAGGTGGGCCCAGGGTTTTGGCGCCTGGTCACAAAGGAGCAGGCCTAAAGGAGGGGCGCTAATATTTACCATTTGGCTAGACGGGTCCCAAATCATCGAGAGCGATCTGAGCCATTCATCTTGGAGGACCACATGGTGCGCGATTGGGCTCTTCGCCTTTTCGCCCATCGCAATTTCGAAAAGAGAAGACCTACTCCTTCCTATCCACGAACCCCGAAACGCCGAAAGAAGCCTTTGAAGATAGGCGTAGGGTCACGGCCTGTGGTCCCTTGAGGAAGTAGAAAGGTCTGTACAGAAAGGGGCCAAAAGCGCCAAGTTGAGTATCATAAGGGGGGGCATGGTGTTCTCCAGATGCCGATTCGATGTGATCTAAATCTCGATGTCTGCTTGGAACGAATTAAGAAGAGAGAGGGTGGTTGAAACCTCACCTCACTCATTAATTGCAAGGTATGTATGTCCAGGATGAAAGTCTACCCGAGAAGGTCCTCTGTACTGGTTCTGTCCATGGAAGACACTCCGAGTCCTCGACTTTCTAGGGAAGTCTACGCATGCTAATTTATCATTTAAGGGTTCAACTACCCCCCTGGCACGAGCCATGCAGAATTAAGGTGGAGTATAACAGAGGAGTGCAGGCCAGATTTGATTGAAGAGACTCCTCATCCCGAAAATCTAGTAGGCCTCTATTGGGAAAATGTTTAGGAGTATATATACTTAGTTTTGATATTTTTGAAGGTATCGATGGTAGAGCGAAGCTCCCGATTGTAAAGTTTTAGTAGACACTCTAGTTCTCTGGTTATGCATCTGTGTGTAAGATTTCTTGTTTTAATGACATACAATTTTTCTACCTCATCTAGTTTTCATCTCATACTGAGGGAGTTCATGATTGACTGATTCACATGAATTATTGAAATTATGTTATGATAAAGGATTTATAGTGGCATTATTGTGTTCTCTGGTTTTCTACGTTTGAATGTAAGAAGATCTTGTGTTTAGATGCCTTCTCCTATAGTCTGTTAGAAACCTGATGTTTACGACAGACCATTGCATTTCTATGATACAAGTCTTCCCCCTACTCACCCTTACTACATCTCACTGTCTGAAGTTTATCTAAGACCTCACTTACCCATGCATGCTCGGCCTAGTTTCAGAGTTGAAACAATATTGTTTTGAGTTAACTTCCATTAGATCACCTCTTTTATAAACAAATCGTGACATAAACTGATGGGCGTCGGGCTTTGCTCCTACTGCAATCCAGGAGTGACCTCCGTCGCTAACAAGTGGTATTAGAGCAGTATTCTCTTCATTTTCTTCTTTGTGCATGTAACGAATGAGGTCAAGGTATAAGAAGTTGGGACTTGAACTAGTTGAGCCTTTGTAAGATCGACCTCGCCGAACTCGACCACCTCCCATGGGGGAAGAAAAGAGAGACGATTGGGCATGATATCCCTTTAAATTTTTTCTCTAGGAATCCCTCGCGCGATAGAGGAACAAGATGATGGATAATTTTGTGTAAATCCTTCGACGACTGCCAACATGCAATGCATCTTCCTTGAGCGGAGGTGCCACCCCCTTCAAGGTAAAACTCAATTTTGATATTCCTATATTTGAAGGTCAGATAGATGCGGATGTTGCAGACAAATGGTTAAACCTTCTAGAAGGGTATTTTTCTGTCCATAACTTTTCTGATAGAAAAAAGATTACATTTGCACTCTTTAAGGCCATCCCCCATGTCAAAGATTGGTGGGATAATTTTTCTTAAAAAAAAGGAAACAAAGGAATCTCCATTATTTGTAGTCGCGCCCACTTGAAGTTCTTTTAGGAATGCTATTAAGGAAAAATACTACCCTGTTGGAAGTTATGACAACTTATATACAAGATTGACCACACTATAGCATGAAAGGGACCAAATAGTGCCAAAGTTCACAAATTTCTTCCATACCTTGCTCACCAAACTAGGTATCAAAGACTATGAGCGACATATGGTGCTCAATTACCACGACGGTCTGCATAGATACATTGAGACATAAATGGAGTTTTTGGACATCTTGTCCTTGGGCACGACCTATCAATATGCTGTCAAGATTGAGCAGAAGCTTAAACAAAAGACATGACTGTTTGGGTCTGCGAACCCCTCACACCAGAAGCAGAGACAAGGTGGCCCCAACCCACAAAACAAAGGACAGAGCAAGGATGGATAGCCTCAGGACAACTAGTCTAAGACACAAACAAATAAGGACAATGGGAATATAAATAAAGACACTGGGAAGTGGTGCAAGTTCCATAAGAGCCCCTAACATAACACCGTTGAATGTCACTCAAAGCAGTCATTGGTGGCTGAGGTGAAAGTCTCTGAATCAGAGGTGGGTTTTGACTTTGAGTCAGAACCAGAAAAGGGGAGACATATCATTGACACAAAAATCAGTGCCACCATTGCTACCACCATGATCCATCCCGGTGAACCTGATGAACCAGAGGAGGTGGAGTGCCTCTTTCATTCATAGATGTGGGTGAAGGGTACTCTGCTACACTTCATTGTTGAGAGTGGTATCCAGGAAAACCTCATCTCAACAGAGGTCATCAAGAAGTTGGCTCTACCGAAAACACCGCACCCACAACCATCCACCATCGGATGGCTCCTCCAAGGGAGTGATCTTCATGTCAGCCAACAGTGTCGCCTGCCCTATGACATCAATCCCTTCAAAGATGAGGTATTGTGTGATGTTTCCCCCCTTGAAGTTTGTGATGTTATTTTGGGCCAACCTTATTTATGGAAACATCATGTTGTATATGAGTCTATGCCTCGTAGTTTTATTATTACTTTGGACAAGAAATTTTACAGGATACTCGAGGTAGTCCCACCTACCGCCATTTCTTGTTCTCTACCAAGTAATGAAGGAAGGTCATCTCTCAAACCGGGAAGTTTGTATTTTCATGATTCATTCTCAAAGTGAGTGGAAGGTTGTAGCCACATCCATGGCCTCCGTGATAGGTCTCTCCATGCATCATAAGCAAGTGGATAATGTCGTGGAACAATACAAAGACATATTCGCCTCACCCATTGGGGTGCCTTTGTAATGTCATGTCAAGAATTCAATTGATATGACCCCTAATGCATCACTACAAAATGGTCCAGTCTATTGCTGCTCTCTGTCAAAAAATGAGGAAATCAAGCACTAGATCCAAGAGTTGCTCGAAAAGGGCACATCCAACCAAGCTCATCACCTTGTGGAAGCCCAATCGTTCTTGTGTAGAAGAAATATAGGACCTGGTGACTCTGAATTGATTACCAGGCCCCAAATAAAATCATAGTAAGGAATCGATACCCAATTCCTCGAATTGAATATCTACTTGAACAACTCAAGGGGGATAAATACTTCAGTGAGATTGATCTGAAGTCTGGCCACCACCAAGTCCTAATAGAGAAGACCGATGTATGGAAGACTACCTTCAAGTACAAAGAAGGTCTTTTTGAGTGGATGTTCATGCCCTTTGGATTGACGAATGGATCGACAAATTTCATGAGGATGATGAACGATATATTGTGGCCTTTCACCAATTCTTTTGTGGTGGTGTATTTGGATGACATCATCATCTTTAGAAATATTTGGGCTGAACACTTGCAGTATATTCAACAGGTTCTGCACACTTTGTGACAACACAAACTATATGCAAATTTGGAAAAATTCTCCTTCAGAATGAACATGGTCTAGTGCCTAGGCTACATTGTTTATGAGCATGGGGTTCATGTCGATCCAACCAAGATCTAGGTCATTTTGGACTGGCCAACCCTGACCAAACTCACTGAGCTTCAAAGATTCTTAGGCCTTGTAAATTTCTATCGTAGGTTCATGTTGGGATTCTCCCATATTGCATGGGCCCTTAGCTAAGTGAACAGGGGTGGTGCATTAGGTATCCACCTCTGATTGAACGACATTGAGCCTCTGATTCTAAAGGTGCATCAGGTATCAGAGCCTTTGAAGATTGCTACTGTGCACCTGGCGACTCCATTGTGACGAATCCACTGTGGAGAACCTGCCGTGTCAATTGTGGCTTTCAGAGGCAGGCACACGCGGTCCCATCCACAACTGCCTCTAGCTACACCTAGAGCTGATTCGAAGGTGGTTCTCAGAAAAGGAAAGGCATCTGAAGGAGAAGTTGTCATCGTCAAACCAGGTAATCTGCCATCTCCTTTTGTAGGAACTCCATTTTCTCCTCCTCAGTTTCTTAGCAGACCGCTTTCTGAAGTTTCCCGTTTCCTGGATTTTGGGAGTGTTCCTGTTGAGGTTTCNCTGAAGCTATACCTTGGCGTAGGCCCAGGACCACAAAAGATTTTCCCACTCCTAGCTTTACCGCTCCACCTCTTGTTACTGTTGCCGCTTCTGCACAAAGAGAAGCATCCGCCGGCTTAAGCTCACTAGCCTTCTCCCTAAATCCCCTGTTGTTTCCCACTCCCCTTAGAATCTCATCACCAGTATCCCCTTTTTGAGCTCCTCCTCCTCCGAGTTCTCCTCCACATAATATCCCTATGGTAGGAGCAAATCCCCCAATGACCAGAATGGAGGCCATCATAGCCGCTAGGTATTCTCCCCTTGTGTTACCTCAGCCTCTCAATGCCCTCCCAGCAGACGGTTACCTCAAGCAGCTACCCAAGTTTATAGGCGAGGGGGACATAACTGCAGAAGAACACCTAGAATCCTTTTACAGTTTTATAGATGATAATGTTATCATGCATGCAGACGTATGGATGAGGATTTTTGTCCATAGCCTTCAAGGCGAGGCTAGAAAATGGTTCAAGGCCCTGCCCCCTAGATCTATTGATGGGATTGAATCTTTGGATAGTGCCTTTTTGAGACAGTGGAGAGATAAAAAAGACTTCATGTATTACATGACAGAGTTCGGGTCTTTGAAGAGAAAAGAAGTGGAGTCTGTCTCCGACTTCTCCAAGAGGTTCAATAAAATGTACAATAAAATCCCTGTTGAGATAAAACCCTCCAAAGCCTCTACAAAGATCACTTATGCTAGCACCTTTGATCCCGATTTCTGCCTCCTGTTGAGGGAAAGAAGACCCACTACTCTGGCCCACATGCAGGATGCAGCCATGGAGGTAGAATCCAACATATTGGCTGTTGACCAAATCAAGAGCACTGCTGGTAGAAACATATCTAGGCAGAGACATGAAGCTTCCCCATATAGTCCCTCTCCCCTGCCCCTTCAGACAGATGAGACAACTAGAGTGATAAAATCACTTTCTGCCAGGATGGAAAGGTGGGAATTAGAAGGGAAGCCCATCTACAGAAATCCCCAAAATACAGATAGTAGAGGTTTCAGGAAGCCTAATAACAATGTGCCACAGGATTTTCCTAGGGAACAAAGGAGCAGAGATAGAGATGATCAGAGGATTCAGACCCCTCTCCAGAACAACCTAGTTTCTCATGAGGAAGGGGAGGAGGTGGATGAACTCGAGCCTGAGATCCACTACATTGAGGACACTTCCCCGTTTCCTCATTTGACTCAATCAGCATATGAAGAATCCCTTATCAACACTCAAATCAATGAACTGAGTAGAGGGGAAAAAGCCAGCAACACTCCTAACAGATATAATCTCAGGTCAAAAAAGAAAGAAGGGAAGTTTGATAGCCAGGATTAGCCCCCCATAGTGGAAAGGCCTACCAAAGCTGTAGAAACCACTACTAAAGAAAATAAAACCCAGAATGCTTCGCCAACAGCCAAGGAACCTGTCACTGAGGCAAGAGAAGCTCCTAAGCCTATTCCCTCCTTCAATTTCGAGCATGAGATTCAGAAGATTAGAATTTCGGTACCCCTATCTGAGCTAGTTAAAAATGAAGATTTCAAAAGGTCCCTCTCCAAGCTGCTACAATCTGAGCCCCCCCAGCCTTCCACTGACTCCATAAATCTCCAAGATGAAAAGCTAACAGTTGTCCTAGGGCCCATGGTAGAAGATAGAGATGATTCATCCCCTCCCTTCTATACATCC
>JASDQU010109146.1:82994-109774 GCA_032191745.1 Picea mariana
AAATATATAAGTGCTTAAACAGTTCACTGCAGATTATTGTTGTTGTTTGAAGGCTCGTTGTTGAAACAGTCAAGAGCATGCAAACCCCATGGCTGAAACAGTCTGTGGTCTACGATGTTGAAACAACAATTCACACAAGAAGAAGCTGTTACACTCTCCGTGGTCTACGATGCTGAAACAACAATTCACACAAAGAAGAAGTTGTTACACTCTCTGTGGTCTACGATGCTGAAACAACAATTCACACAAAGAAGAAGTTTTTACACTCTCTGTGGTCTAATGCTGAAACAACAATTCACACAAAGAAGAAGTTGTTACATTGACCACAACAGCTGTACCTTGAGCCAGAATTAACCATTGCTGCTGCTTGAGACCACATTGTTGAAACAGTCAGAACGCAAATCCCGTTGCTGAAACAGCCCGCGATTTGTGATGTTGAAACAATAGACAACAACAGTAACAAGAAGATAAATAAAGAAACTATTATACCGATCGTAACAGCTACACCCAACTATTGTAATAGCATTCTGTTACGGGAGACTAGGATATCCTATTCCAGTATAGAGATCAGATCTGACTAAGAGTAGGATTCAGATGTGCACATGTAATTTGATGATCAATTGTATCGAGGGGATTCTCCTCTTTAAATAAGAGGAAATCATCATTAGAAAGGGACTTTTTGGCTAAGAAAGGAATTATACAGAAGCACGTGTTTACTTCAGACATTGTAACATGATACAGTTGACTATGAATAAAAAATTGTTCTGAGCATTTCTTTCTAGTTCCTTTCATTTCGGGAATCTTGTGAGAAGGGAGGTCCCACCTTCTTCACAAGATTCACCCATTAGCTATGTAGTGTGTTAGTGTTATTTCTGTTCATGCCTTGATTAAATTCTATTTTGCTGAAACACTACTTTACTGAACTCTATTTTGCTGAAACTCTGTTTTACTGATTGTTACATTGTTTTCATATAATTCATGCTTGGGTAACTTTTAATCATTCTAGTTAGCAATCATGTTTGGTGAATTTATGAAAGCGTGATAATCAGGGATAGTTGTTGAATATTCCTACTTGCGGAATAGGGTCATGTTCTTTGTTAAGAGATAGTTAGCCTTCAGTGTGTGTCAATCATTTCGATTAGTAATGAGTTCATGAAAGTGTGCTGATTGGAAACAGGTGTCGAAGATTTCTACTTGGGGAATAGGGTCTTGTTCTCTGTTACAGAATATTTTGTATTTCCTTTTGCAGTATCTTGAAAGATTTCTTTCCTAGGTTGTTATTTCTTAATGTAATCTAGGATTCTTCGGACAATTATTCCTTTAAACTTTGAACTCTGCAATAGGTAGGTTGCTTTCCTGTAATTCAAAGTAGAACTTCAGTTTGTTCAAGGCAAGGTGTGATTAATGTATTTTTACTACAACTCTAGATTGCTTTTGAGATTGACCATATACAGTGTGTGATTACCTTTGAAATAAATAGACTTCCATGGGTTGACAATTTATGTAGCACTTGATTGTTTAGTTAAATAAGCAATTATAGTGACCAACACTTCAGTGACATGAAGAGCCCGATTGCAAATCCATTCCAGCTTCCTTGAAATCTCATGATCACCTCCACTTAAATATATGCTTATGGGTGTTTAGATATCTCTTGATAATTTTAGCATATCTAGAAGAGCATGAGCTAATGCCAATGCTTCTGGATGCAATTCCATACACTCCATACACACTCCTCGCATGGATATGAGTTTTCCAAGAACCACGAAGTCTCTTCCAAGAAACTCTACACTGTGTCTCTTCTTGTCATATTCATGCATGATAGGAAGCATGAAAGTTGCAGCATAAGGAGGGAAACTATTCTTTGACCAACTCTCAAACTGATTTAATTGTTTTTCTCTATGTTGCAATGAATGGTGTCCCCATCTTCGATATTTCCCCAGTTTCTTATATCCAGATCTTGAGGGTAGTTATAATTCGTAACAATTAGAACAACTTACCATTGTTCTTGAATCAGATACTTTTCCCTAAGGGGGGCGGTGATATCTTAGTAGAGGGTAAGTACCATAGGTTGCTGCCAGATTCAGAGGCCAACTATGTAATGGAAGATTCTACTCCCCTTTCCCTTTGATTTGTTCATTTCTCTATAGTTGGCAAGCTCATGTGTTGCATCTTCCATCTCATCAAGTGACAAAAAAAAAGTGTTGACTGATATCTACATTTGGTGAATATAGTTATTTTGTAAATACATCCACAAACTTCAAAGGAAATGAACTAAGCACAACATCAAGTGAGCGATGTATCTTCTCTTCTATGGATTCTTATTTTCCTTCAAAAATTATAGAACTGCATCGAACATGGACAAGATCTCTGACAAGGTCAATTGCAAGCATGTTAAGTTCGTACTTCTCTCACAAGATTTTCAGTTACACAAGACTTGTGGTATCCTCAGTAATATGGACACTGTCTTGGATTTTAAGCTGTGGCAGCATTAGTTTCACTTCAAAAAGGAGTCTGGTCCCTCTTTGGGTCTATTGTTAGGGTATTGTTGTGGCATCCCTAGTGGCCTTTTTCCTTGATGCGGCTGTTTTTAGAGGCCTGTAACCACTTTAATTTGACATCCGAACCTCCTCCTAAGTTCCGACCTCCTATCCATACACTTCAGCTGCTTGTGGGGTTTCTCCTAGGCTCCGGCCTATTCTCTATACACCAAAAAATTCTGGGTTGCGGTTGTAGGAACACGGTCAACCAATGGTATCCTTATTCCTTGCCACATGAGTAGCCTTATTCCTTGCCAGGGGTATCCTTATTCCTTGCCACATAAATTTAAGGGAGGGTCTGACCCTTCCATTGGGCTGGCAGTGGGGTAACTTTCACAATAGAAACTTGAAAGGGGTCATGCCATTTTCTTTCATGCAACAAAAACAACAAGTGTTTAACAGTCCACAATATTCCTTCAATCTTGAGAAAATGGTATTTTTCAAGACCCGTTGCGATACCATGTTAGATTTTAAATGAGCTATGGCTCATGCTTTCTCTTTAAATTTTATGTTTAACTATTACTTGAACCATAATTACTGCAACAAACCAAGATCACAAGAAGAATAACCATGCAAAAGAACACAAGAAGTATCCTGGTAAACCCTTCTCAACAAGGGAAGAAAACCCAACCAATCCTTTGCTATATTCCTCAAGAGAAAGACCTCCCACACCATCACCAAACCTAGAACACAAGAGGGTGCTGCAATTTTCATAATTTCAAACCACAACTTTTGAAATCATGAGATGACACAATGTTAAGTTTGTTTCCTCAATGGGGATTCACCTTTATTTATATAAGACTTGTCACATCAAATGATGTGTCTATTGGCCCAATAGGTATGACCTCAATAACTCAAAATATAAATAATAATTGCCATAATAATTATCTTTTATATTAATTATCTTTTACATTAATTATCTTTTACATTAAGGGTGGGTCGACCTATACCCTTTACATTACAATTAGGGTTATAAGTAAGTTTGAATCTTGAAAAATATAGCAAGGGATCTCATACACCCACTAGTGCTCATCCACTAGGGGTAAATTCATAAGGATGTCTATATCTCTATCTCACTATGTCTCACAGGAGAACCGCACTCACTAGTTCTCAACCACTAGGATCACGTTCACCTGTGCTCATCCACAAGCATGTCCAACTCAACAGATATTCTTTCCCACTGCATTACACAGGAGAGTCATCTGGAGTTCATCATCTAAACTCTCTGCTCAGAGGAGGCTAATACATCGTCTTCATCTCTGTCTCATAATGATGCAACCAACTCATGGGAATTCACACGTTCACCTTGTGCTCAGCCACAAGAACACCCAACTCAATAGGTCTCCTTTCTCACCGTGTTACAGAGGAGAATCATCTAGAGTTCTTCTCAACTCTTTGTAAGGAGGAGGCCATCACTACGTTCCAACTATGTATCGGATAGGAACCACACACCCATCTCAGGGGATCTCTCTTAGGTCTCTGTCCTAGAGGATGTCTCACGCAACTGTAATCATCAACAATTGTGAGCCTCCCACAGGTTGTGAAAATGGTGGAAATGATGGTGGTGGGCCATGAAATTGGGCATCATCTTGGACTCAAAACCCTCATGGATTGGATGGCTAACTCTTGGTCTAATTTCTTAAACATTTTGTTGTTGGTAAAGACCCTAACAAAGGTTTGGTTTATGATAAGCTTCAAAAAGGCCGAGGATGCATATTGGGTCCTAAAATCCCCATGGTGTATCGACTCTTCACTGGTCCTTCTCAAAATATGGACTCTATTTTTTGATTCTAGCCGAGAAAAAGTAGATGAGATTCCCATCTGGGTTCGCTTGCCTAGCCTTCCTCTTGAACTCTGGACTATGAAGGGTTTCAGGTGCCTTGGAAATGCTATTGAAACTTTCATGGAATTAAATATGTCCTTCCTATCAACAGGAAAGACGTTAGTGTCCCACATACTTGTCTTCCTAAACATCATTAGGGGACTAGCAAAGGAAATTAAACTATCTTGGGGAGAAAATGCATACTTGCAAAAACTAGACTATGAAGGAATTCCCTTCAGATGTTGTAGATGTCACAAACGCGACCACATTTCTAGTGAGTGTCTACTTCCAATGCCCAATAAAGGGAAATATTAGTCTCCATGACCACAAAAGAAGAGGGGGGGTTCCCAGATAGAGAACTATTTTACAACTCCCTCACCTAAACATGGCGGAGAATTGTTATCATACTCAGAGGATGATCCAACCCAAAAGTCTAGGGATGGTAAACACAAGCCAGTTTTGGTATCCTCTTATTTTTTAGATTTAGTTTTGAGTTCTGATTGTGGTTGATCCAGGTGGATGTTGTTGGCCACCCACCTATTCTAACTGGCTCACATACAATTTTCATCTTGGCAATTTTTTTTTCTATCTTTTCGGGTCCTAAACTTTCGGGCCATTTTGAGGCCCTAAACAATTCTTTTTGGGCTCGCCACAATCACATTATAGATGAAGTTAGATTGTGACAACAAAAAATGTAGTCCTTGGATAGAAATTTCCAACGGGTTATCATGCGCCTAAAATGGATATTGTATGCAAAAGTTACAACCTCGGGAAGTTGATGCACCAACTTACCCCATTGAGGCCTGTATGAATTTTGGTGCTTCATCTCCTAGGGTTAGGTTTTTGGATGTCTAGGGTTTTCTTGTTACTTATTGATGCCAAAAAGGCCTGGAGGCCTCATTGTAATGTGCTCAAGAGAATGCGCGTAGCCACCACATCTATTCTTAGATATTAGCTACCACCATTCGAGCAAGATTGTTTTCATTCTGCATTTTACAGTTTCAAAATATTTCTTTATTGAATAGAAGTTAAGTTTCATTGTATCTCTCTTATTGTTCACTGTATATTTGTGTTAATGTTGTATATACATGTTTCATTTTTTTATGCTCATAAATCCAGATAAGTGGTATAAGAGCAGTCTTCTCTTCATTTGCTTCTCTATGCATGTAACGAATGAGGTCAGGGTATAAGCAGTTGGGACTTGAACCAGTTGAGTCTTTGTAAGATTGACCTCGCCGAAATCGACGACCGCCCATGGGGGAAGAAAACAGAGACGATTGGGCATGAGATCCCTTTAAATTTTTTCTCGAGGAATGCCTCACGCGATAGAGGAACGAGATGATGGATAATTTTGCATAAATCCTTCGACGACTGCCAACATGCAATGCATCTTCCTTGAGCAGAGGTGCCACCCCCTTCAAGGTAAAAATCAATTTTGATATTCCTATATTTGAAGGTTATATAGATGTGGATGTTGTAGACAAATGGTTAAACCTTCTAGAAGGGTATTTTTCTGTCCATAACTTTTATGATAGAGAAAATATTACATTTTCACTCCTTAAGGCCATCCTCCATGTCAAATATTTGTGGGATAATTTTTCTGAGAAAAAGGAAACAAAGGAATCTCCATTATTTGTAGTTGTGCCCACTTGAAGTTCTTTTAGGAATGCTATTAAGGAACAATACTACCCTGTTGGAAGTTATGATGACTTATATACAAGATTGACCACACTGTAGCATGAAAGGGACCAAATAGTGCCAAAGTTCACAAATTTCTTCCATACCTTGCGCACCAAACTGGGTATCAAAGACTATGAGCGACATATGGTGCTCAGTTACCATGACGGTCTGCATAGATACATTGAGACATAAATGGAGTTTTTGGACATCTTGTCCTTGGGAACGACCTATCGATATGTTGTCAAGATTGAGAAGAAACTTAAACAAAAGACGCGATTGTTTGGGTCTACGAACCCCGCACAATAGAAGCAGAGGAAAGGTGGCCCTAACCCACAGAACAAAGGATAGAGCAAGGATGGATAGCCTCAAGACAACTAGTCTAAGACACAAACAAATAAGGACAATGGGAATATAAATAAAGACACTGGGAAGTGGTATGAGTTCCATAAGAGCCCCTAACATAAGACCATTGAATGTCGCTCAAAGCAGTCATTGGTGGCCAAGGTGAAAGCCTCTGAATCAGAGGTGGTTTTTGACTCTGAGTCAGAAACAGAAAAGGGGAGACATATCATTGACACAAAAACCAATGCCACCGTTGCTACCACCATGATCCATCTCGGTGAACTTGATGAACCAGAGGAGGGTGAGTGCCTCTTTCATTCATAGATGTGGGTGAAGGGTACTCTGCTACACTTCATCATTGATAATGGTATCCAGAAAAACCTCATCTCAATAGAGATCATCAAGAAGTTGTCTCTATCGAAAACACTGCACCCACAACCATACACCATCGGATGGCTCCTCCAAGGGAGTGATCTTCACGTCAGCCAACAGTGTCGCCTTCCCTATGACATCAATCCCTTCAAAGACAAGGTATTATGTGATGTTTCCCCCCTTGAAGTTTGTGATTTTATTTTGGGCCAACCTTATTTATGGAAACATCATGTTGTATATGAGTCTAGGACTTGTAGTTTTATTATTACTTTGGACAAGAAATTTTACAGGATACTCGAGGTAGTCCCAACTATCGTTATTTCCTTGTTCTCTACCAAGTAATGAAGGAAGGTCATCTCTTAGACCGGGAAGTTTGTCTTCTTCATGATTCGTGCTCAAAGTGAGTGGAAGGTTGCAGCCACATCCATGGCCTCCATGGTAGGTCTCTCCACGCAGCATAAGCAAGTGGATAAGGTCGTGGAAGAATACAAAGACATATTTGCCTCACCCATTGGGGTGCCTCTGTAATGTCATGTCAAGAATTCAATCGATATGACCCCTAATGCATCGCTACAAAATGGTCTAGTCTATTGCTGCTCTCTGTCAGAAAATAAGGAAATCAAGCCCTAGATCTAAGAGTTGCTCAAAAAGGGCACATCCGACCAAGCTCATCACCTTGTGGAATCCCAATCATTCTTTTGTAGAAGAAATATGGGACTTGGTGACTCTGCATTGACTACTAGGCCCCAAATAAAATCACAGTAAAGAATCGATACCCAATTCCTCGAATTGAAGATCTACTTGAACAACTCAAGGGGGATAAATACTTCAGTGAGATTGATCTAAAGTCTGGCCACCACCAAGTCCTAATAGAGAATACCAATGTATGGAAGACTACCTTCAAGTACAAAGAAGGTATTTTTGAATGGATGTTCATGCCCTTTGGCTTGACGAATGGCTCGACAAATTTCATGAGGATGATGGACGATATATTGTGGCCTTTCACCAATTCTTTTGTGGTGATGTATTTGGATAACATCATCATCTTTATAAATATTTGGGTGGAATACTTGTAGTATATTCAACAGGTTCTGCACACTCTGCGACAACACAAACTATATGCAAATTTGGAAAAATTCTCCTTCAGAATGAACATGGTCCAGTGCCTAGGCTACATTTTTGATGACCATGGCGTTCATGTCGATCCAACCAAGATCCTGGTCATTTATGACTGGCCAACCTTGACCACACTCGCTAAGCTTCAAAGCTTCTTAGGCCTTGTAAATTTCTATCATAGGTTCGTGTTGGGATTTTCCCATATTGCATGGGCCCTTAGCCAAGTGACCAGGGGTGGTGGCAAGGAAAAATTCATGTAGGGTCAGTCATAACATTAATAATTTGGTGATTTGAAGCAGTTCTTGTTCTCAGCCTCACTGCTCTCATTACTCAACTTGCAAAAACCTTTTGAGATTGAGACAAATGCTTTAGACTATGTTGTGGGTGCAGTTCTCACATAGCACTAACATCTCGTGGCCTATCATAGTGAGACACTATTAGATATCATCCGTAAGTACCCCACTTATGAAAAAGAACTATACTCCATTATACAATCCTACTGCCAATGGAGGAATTACATTCTCGGGAAGGAGACAATCATCCACACTGATCACAAGCCTCTGTAGTTCATGCAGACACAAGGAAAATTGCAGAATGACCGCCATCAGAATTGGTCCACATACTTGTAGTAGTTCCATATCAACATCGAGTATAAGACAGGTAGAAACAACCACGTCATTGAGTTCCTCAATTGACCTCTAGTTGAAACACTAACCACAATTCTACACTCCTACGACCATGAGACCTCCGAATGGCTCCAACTCTATGAGAGAGATCCTGACTTCGCCACTACCTACCATATGTTGGGCACATACACAAAGTCACTGATTTCCATCTTCACAATGGGTTGGTGCGCCATCTGTTCCATCTCTGCATCCCATCAAGCGAGAGAGAAAAGTTGATTTGGGAAGCTCACTATAGTCAGGTGGCATGACATTTTAGCGTAGAAAAGACAGTGGCAGTGCTGCAACAACATTTATATTGGTTGAAACTTCGACATGATGTCAACAAGTATATCAAGTTCTGCATGGTCTACGTCATTTCCAAACCAACCATTAAGAAACAAGAAATGTACACCCCTCTTTCTACTATTTACAAGCCCTAAGAATCCATATCAATGGACTACATGTCGGGCCTTCCTTCAACCAAGAAGGGAAATGACCGTGTTTTTGTGGTTGTTGATCGATTTTCTAAGATGGCAATTATGGCCACTTGCAAGAAGAGAATCACAATGAATACCACTACTAAGATCTTCTTTGAACGAGTGTGGGTACATTTTGGGATACCAAAAACCATCATCTCGGATTGGGACAACCAATTCCTTATCACATTCTAGTCGAGCCTCTGGTCACTACTGGACACCAAGATCACCAAATCCACTGCCTTCCACTCCCAAACAAATGGCCAAACCGAGGTCATCAACGGGATGATCATGCATATCTTGCACATGTAAAATTCCAAGAATCTTCACAAGTGGGATGAGAGTCTTTCCTATGTTTAATACAGTTACAGCAGAGGCATACCTAGCTCAACCGACCATAACCCCTTTCAAGTGGGGTTGGGATTTCAACCATTGGGTCCCATGGGTGTTGCACTACACCTTGCATCCACACATGAAGAATCGTCCCATGCTCAAACCGAAGTCGAAAAAGCCACCCAATTCATTAACCGAATCCAACACATCTTCCAACAGGTTCAGGATATTTTGCAGAAGTCCAATTCCAAGTACAAGCAATGCCATGATCAACAATGTGTGCCACACAAGTTCAGGTGAGAGATAAATTTTGGTTGCACTTGCAGAAAGAATGCCTTACAGGACCCCATTAAAAGCTTCGTCCACTCTGCTATGGACCTTACACCACCATCAAGGATATGGGTGAAAATGCTTTTGAGCTCAACATTCCCCCCTTCCTTGGCTTACATCCAATGTTTAATGTGTACCTCCTTCAACCATACTTTCCACTATTATTGGACACCTCTGAGATAACAAAACAATTGACACCGACACATATCAACCATGACTGCATGGAACATGCATCCAATTATCATATCATGTACACACAGGTCAAGGACACTCTCCAACAGAAGCTTCAATTTTATCTTGTTGTCAAAGCGGGGTAACTCCTGCACCAAGGAAAGCAGCTCACCTGGGGCCAAATTGGGGCCAAATTCAGTAGAGATTTCCTCATATCATGGGAGAACTCAAAAAAATGGATAACATTACCTTATAAAGGGGGAGGATTGATCTAGGTGAATATCGGTGGCCACCCACCTATTCCAACTGGCTCACATACAATGTTCAACTTGGTAATTTTTTTTCTAGCTTTTCAGGTCCTAAACTTCCGGGGCCGTTTTGAGACCCTAAACAATGTTTTTTGGGCTCTCCACAGTCACATTGTAAATAGAGTCAAAGTGTGATGTAAAAGTGTGTATTCCTCAAATATAACTTTCCAACCAGCTATCGTGCACCTAAAACGAAGATCGTATGCAAAAGTTACGACCCTAGAAAGTTGATGTACCAACTTACCCCATCGGGGCCCACATGACATTTGGTGCTTCATCTCCTAGGGTTAGGTTTTTGGACATCTAGGGTTTCCTGATTACTAATTGATGCTAAAATTTCATGGAGGCCTCATTTTAATGTGCTCAAGCGAATGCGCATAGCCGCCACATCTCTTCTTAGAGATTAGCTACCACCATTCAAGCAAGATTGTTTTCATTCTGCATTTTATAGTTTCAACATATTTCTTTATTCAATAGAAGTTAAGTTTCATTGTATCTCTGTTATTGTTCAATATATATTTTTGTTAATGTTATAGATTTGTGTTTCAGTTTGTTCCACTCATAAATCCAGATCAATGGTTTCACAAAATAAGCCACAAATTCAACAAAGGCTAGTTGATATGGCATCATCTCTCATCTCGGTATCTCATCACACCCCCTTCCCTCCTTAAATTACTTATTTTAGTCTTTATCTTTTTTGGGTAAGAACAGGATTGGGTTCCTAAAGAATATCTCCCTTTCCATGGAAAATTCACACAAAAAACCCTACAATCCCCCTGATCCCCCTCTGATCACTTGTTCCATGGCCTCTGGCTCCTGCCCTTATGCCCTCACTCTTTGCAACCTAGATCCATAATCTTCAAAAGGATTTAGAGGAAGATGTAGTGTCCTATCAATTGAGAAAAAAATACATCCTGATCCCCGGTGATGTAGGCCAAAAGTTGGAGGGCCTGGTGTTAATTCCACCTCCCCCATTAGGTGGAGAGGGTAGGGGGTGAAGATCCTTCCTATTCAAAGAACAATCCTAGGATGTTAAGGATATGGCAGCAAGAAGACAATTATCCATTTTTGGGGCCCTTAGAGAAGCGAAAACCTCGGATGGGGTTTCAAAATGAAATTGCTCTCCTTCAACTGCAGGGGTGTGGTGAGCCCCTCCAAGAAAATCGCTCTCCACGGGCTGGCGGATTTGACCAAGCCAGACCTTATATTCCTCTAGGATACCTTGAGGGAAGCAACCTTGGTCATCATTCTTTTGGAGGGAATTCTCAAGCAATGAAATTTCATTGGAGTAGATGAAAAAGGTCAATCGAGGGGATTGGCTATGGGATGGAACACTAGAACTGTCAAGCTTTTAAATTCATGGGGATTTGATTCAGGGATTGGAATAAATATTATCCAAAAGGATTTAGGTGGATGTTTCAAGGTCTTGAATGTATATGGGCCTACGCAGGACCACATACCCTTCTCAGAAAATCTCCTAAACAAGTCCTTTATGAAAAATGAGGATCTTATTCTAGGAGGATACCTAAACTACTCATTAGGAATTCCAGAATCTTAGGGACAGAGAGCTCATCCAGAGTACCTCTCGGATTTTTTCAACTATATTATGGGAGAGAAAGGATTGATAGACATATCTCCTAGAATACTTTTTCCATCCTATGGAAATAAGAGGATAGGAGAGGACTACATAGCCAAAACATTAGATCATCTTCTGATCTCATAAAAACTATTGGAAACTCCCTTTCTTTTTAGATAATGGATTGGATATGGAGGGGAGTGGGACCATCACCCTATCTTTATGGAGGTTGCGGGAAGAACAAATAAACCAACTAGACCTTTCAAATTTAAATCAGAATGGCTAAAGGAAGAGGAATTTTTTTCTCTAGTTAAGGAGCATTGGACCCCCATTGATCAGAATGACATGGTTGTGGTCCAATTTTCCAAAAATCTAAAAAATCTAAAAAAGGATACAATTGAATGGGCTCATGGTAAGAGATATAATAAGGATGAACATGAACTAATAAATGTAGAAGCAACCCTACAAGCCATATATGATTCAAAGGGAGGAGGTTATGCTTCCCCCGAATCAAAAGGGGCTCTTTTGGCACCAAAAAATAAAAGAAAAGACATCTATTGGAAGCAAAAGAAAAAGAGTGGAGATTAAAAAGCAGAGCCTTGTGGTTACAGAGTGGGGATTAGAATACAAAAAAAATTCAGGCCTATGCAAAAGGGAGGAAAATGGTGAATACTATTTGGAGTCTCAATGAACCTGCTGGTAGGTCCATCACATCCTTTGAGAGCATGGCTCAGTTGGGGTCCAAACACTTTCAAAATTTATTCAAGACAGATGGAAGAGTTTCAATAGATGCCATAGTGCGCCCAACCCTTCTTTCCCTAGGTCTGTGGAGGAAGAGGATAATAGGGCACTCATAGATGAGGTCACTGAAGATGAACTCAAAGAAGTCCTCCATAGTTTCCAAAAATACAAGAGCCCTGGCCTAGATGGTTGGACCATAGACTTCTTTGTAGGAATATATGATACTATTAGAAAGGACATCCTCAAAGTGGTGGAGGAATCATGTATAAATGGACATATTCATGCACCACTAAACGCCACTTTTATATCCCTCATTCCTAAAAAGGATGATCCATAGACTTTAGAGGATTTCAAACCTATCTCATTGTGCAACAACATATACAAAGTGATATCCAAAGTTATCAACAGAAGAATTAAGGTAATTCTTTCGAAATATATGTCATAGGACCAATTTGGCTTCCTGGAAGGAAGACATATCCATGAAGCAATAGGAGTGGATCAAGAGGCCTTACATAATATAAAATCCTGGAAATCAAAAGGGACAGTGATCACAATTGACTTATCAAAATCATATGACATAGTCATTTGGATCGACATACAGATGCTTCTAACACATCTGGGTTTCAAGCTTCCTTTCATCAATTGTATCATGAGTTGCGTATCGACAATCTCATTTACAATTCTCATTAATGGGGAAACCTCTTATTTCTTTCCGTCTGAATGAGGGTTAAGACAAGGATGTCCTCTATCACCTCTACTTTTCCTATTGGTAGCGGAGGGCCTCAGTCGGGCCATTGGTGAAGAAAAAGAAAGAGGATAGTTTTAGGGAATATCCATCTCCCCCATTTTAAGGATAACTCACCTCCTATTTGTGGATGATGTACTGATTTTCTGTAGTGGATGGAGGGGAGATGTGGAGAAATTGAGCACAATTTTATACCTATTCGGAAGGGAAAAAAGGATGTGGATCAATGCACAAAAATCCACTCTCTCATCCCATCTCATGGATGAAGAGGAATCTAAATATTATAAGGATATCTTCCATTTTGATCAACTGCTTTTCAATGAAGGTATAAAGTACACGGGGTTTCATCTAAAACCAAATAATTATAACAAGGAATATCGATGTTGGCTAATTGTAAAATTGGAAAAGAGACTAAAGGCATGGAGCTTTAGATGGTTGTCTAGAGAGGGAAGACTGATACTGGTTACATCAATCCTGGAAGCAATCCTGATATATTGGATGTCATTAGCATGGATTCCCAAAGGTATATTGGAAAAATTAAGATGCACTTGTTTCATATTTTTATGGGCTGACACAAAGGACCACTTTGTTTTTCCTTGGGTAAAATGGGAAATCCTGGTTGGTCCAAAATTATTGGGAGGACGGGGACAAAAAAATATACACTTTTTCTCGAAGGCACTTGCAACAAAATCTAGTTGGAGACTGATCGTCATGGATAGTATTTGGACAAAAGTAGTCACCCAGAAATACATTATCCTCGACTCGGTAGAGGAATGGATAAGAAGACCTACAGAGGAGATCTCAAATTGTTGAATCATCTGGAAATCCCTTATAAAATATTTTCAGGTGGTAGGGGAGGGTCTGGCTTGGAGTGTTGGTAAGGGAACTAGAGTCAGATTAGGCACCGAACCTCGACCGGGCAGTGGAAGAAACCACATTTTCCCCCAAGAATTGATTGAACAATTTCATGAGAAGGGGTACTTTCACCTTGATCAGATTGTAGACACAACTAGAACCACAGTTTTGGGTCAAGACTGGAAGGATTCCAAACATATTGGACTGGGGGGGGATTTTTCAGGAATATGGATTGATTATATAAGATCTCTCAAACTAGGACACATCAGAATCATAAAGACAGAGGACAAATTAGTATGGAAACATAATCTCCATGGTTTTTACACTCCAAAAGAAGGCTATATACAACTCAACATTGACCTCCTTCAACAAGACCCCTCTTGATGGTGGAAAGGGGTGTGGAAAGTAAAATTCCCATTAAAATCTTGTATCGTCATGTGGTGCCTAATGAAAAACAAAATACCAACTTGGGACAGGATGAAGCTTAGAAATATGGAATTTTCAGGCTGGTGTATCTTATGTAAGGATGATGAGGATGTTGGAAATACTGGGGGGGGGGTGAATCAATATTACCTTTTTAAACAAACAATAATTACTTTTTTATTTTATTAATCACCATATTAGATAAACAATGGAATTGTATTTAAAATCAATTATATAAATATAATTAACAAGAATTACAAATTTTATAAAGAATAATCTATGATTGTGAATGACACCAATCCTCTTTAGAGCACCAACTCTTGGAGACACAAATCCCCTTCTTTTTTGAGCACCTACTCAAGGAAGATACAACTTCGTGCTTCTCCAAGCACCAAATTTAAAGGAGGCTCCAAACCCATGTATTCTTCAAGCACCAACTTGAAATGAGGCACCTACCCCTTGTATTCTTCAAGCACCAACTTGAAAGGAAGCTGCAACTCCATGTTGTTCATGCTTCACTTGTAGAGAACTACAATCCTCCCGAGATCCTCCCTTCCACCCTCACTGCACAATTTTTCTCTGCAATCTTATTCATGTGACTCTACCTCAGGTAGCATATGCTCAAATATCTCCTTGAGTCACACTTTCATTCTTCATTCTTATGAGTTTATATATCCTTCCAAATGGTGTGCATCATTGAACCATTGTGTCTTTTTAATGAATCAATGTGCCTTTTCACTTACAATAGACTGTAATAAAAAAATTATCCCAATCGACTTCAAATTCCTTTGCATATTAATTATGTTTTGTTCTTTCTCATGTCAATCTTTCTTATGGAATGATCGATCTAAAAACTCTTCATGAAATTGACTAAAAAAGTCAATTTCTTCATTGCATTGAGATCTGGTTTCATAGAGACTCAGCTACCATCTAATCAAGATCAAGATTAAATCTTGACCATTGATTCAATGTGCATATATCTATTATTCATGCCTAACTATTTTAGGCACCTATGCGCTTCCTTCAACCCACTTTACCTTTTACTAACGAATGGTTGAAATTTCACCCATGAGTTGATCCAATGGCCTACCTTACTCTTGAGAAGATCTTGATCTAATGGCTTTGACTTAATCGCCCGGTGATATGGATTGTTCATATTTCATCTAGGTGCTTTAGACAGATTGAAGGTTCATATATAATCAATCGTTGAGTGGACAGTTCGTATTCATTTTAAACATGGAATTTTATTTAGAATTATTTCATGTGACGGGTTCACGGACTCTCGGACTTGCAGACTCACATGTCTTCTCGAGTGTTATCAAAATGCATGCCCAGCTTCCATAGCCTCCAAAATGAACCTATACTTAGAGAGATTTTCAGTGATTTTTCTTGGGTTCTTGGACTCACATGTCTTCTCGAGTGTCATCAAAATGCATGTCCAACTTCCATTACCTCCATAATGAACCATACTTGGAATTTTACTTAGAATTATTTTATGTGACGAATTCATGGACTCTCGAACTTGTGAACTCATATATCTTCTCGGATGTCATTAGAATGCACGCCCAACTTCCGCAGTCTCCAAGATCAACCTATACTTAGAAAAAATCTTAAGCGATTTTTCTCGGGCTCTGGACTCTTGGACTTGGGGACTCATATCTCTTCTCGGATGTCATTAGAATGCACACACAACTTCTGTTACCCCCATAATGAACCATACTTAGAATGTTTTAAGTGATATAAATAAAATATGATACTTAGCCATTTTTTGGTTGCTCAGTGGTCTTGCGGAAAGAGATCCGAGTCGTCTGATCATGATTTCATTTTGATCCAATGATCAACATCGTTTCTTTGTTATTTACTATTCAATCGTGCTCTTATTTTGATCCAGCTATCCAACATCAATCTATGTGATTGACAACTCCTGTTCTCGATCGAACATTCTACGGGTTTTCACAATTTAAACAAATGGTCATGATTAATCCATGACCCTTTGCAAAGATTTCCTCAATTTCATATTTTCTTTTCTGTTTCACTCAAACGTGCCTTCTCTCCTGATCTTTGTGTCAATGCGCTCCTCTATGCACCATCCCTATCCAATCACAAGGCCATATCTCCTGAGATTCTTTGCATTAATCCACCTAAGGGATCTTAGTCATGATCTGGTAATCTGAGGAACTCCTTTGTTCCTTCCTTGTCATCAACCTCATCAACATATGACTATCCATGTTTGATTCATGTTTCCACCAATGCCAATACACAATCAATAATTCCAACAATTCCCCCCTTTGGAATTGAGGGCAGCATATCTATAAAACAAATGAGTTTGTACCTTTTCTCCCCCTATCATTGATCTTATATTCAAATTTGGGAATTGAATTTGTTTATTGATTTTCTCCCCCTTTGACATCAATGACAAAGATTGAAACTCTTACTGCTTCTCTCCCCCTGTGAATGTGTATTTTGTATTATTTTGAATCCTTTGAGCTGACTTGTTTTTCTCTTTATCTCTCCTTTGAAAATAGTAACAAAATGGTTTGTTTCTTTTCTCCTCCTGAGGTTATACTCCCCCTGAAGTTATACTCCCCTTGTCCAAGCGCTTATTTTCTTATGAATTTTAAATGGAAATTATGATTGTTGTTTTTGGATTTTGTTGTATTGTTTGTCTCTCCATATTGAATATCAATGTAGAACGAAACTTCCCTCTTGTATTCCACAACTCCCCATGTCAACAATTCTTCCCCTTTGACAACTAATCAAGACTTTTCAAGAGAAACTGGACCTTTCATTTACTGTTGTACTGCTTCCTCGAGTACTCAAGACATGTTTTTCCATAATACTTTAGGCTATAATCCTTTTCTACCCAGACTGCTTCAATGATGCACTATATATCCTTTATTTTATGTTTACTTTTAGCTTCTTTCAAGAGTGTGCCAAGATTATACAATTGTTGTTCAATAACTATATTCATTTCCTTCCATACTTCTCCTAATTTCCTTATGATGGTATTCAACTTATTCTCTCATTTGTAACCCAAAAAGGACTCTTCATTTTGTTGTATCAACTAGTGATATGGTTCAGTACCCACATTATCATAGATATTTTCTTAATCAGATATTTCTCCTTAGATTGCAGTCAATCCTTCAATCCATTATTTTCCTTTTGTTTATATTTTCTATTGAGGGGGAATTTAGTAGATCATCAAAACAAAGTTGAAAAATCTTCAAGCTCTTCATCGCTCAATTCTGTAGGTGCATCTGTGTCTGAGAGTTCATAATCATTACTATTTTGTGTAGAAGAGGCTTCTTCATTTTCTTCTTTAGAATTTTCTTTTTTCATTTTCCATTTGTTGGGTAATAGATAATTTATTTGTAATACATTATCAAATTCTGCAATTGTGTCACATTTTTCTTTAGAAATTTTCTTTTCTTGAGCTTGATCCACTTTATATGCATAACTCTGATTTTCATATTTCTTATTATACACTTAACCAATCATTCTCCTATTGTTAATTTTATCAATTTCAGGTGCAATATCTTCATCATCTTTCTTCCTTTGTACTTTAGATTTTCTTCTCCATATCTTCTTATCATTTTTCTTAATGCTAGAAATACTTGCCTTCGTGGAATACTTTGGCAATATACATTCTTTGGCCTTATGACCATAGTTTTTTCATCTTTGGCATTCGATATTGAAGTTTTGCAAAGGAGAAAATGAGTTGTAGTTTCTCTTCTCTGCATTGCAATTATTGTTCTTATATATTTGGGGATTTCTATGATTGTATTGTCCATAAACCTTGCAGTGTACTGCCTTATGTCCAAGATTATTGCAAGAGTAGAAGTATGCAATAAATAGATATATATTAGGGGGATTCCTTCTGGTGATTGTATTCTTCTTGTCATCTTTTTC
This sequence comes from Picea mariana, assembly GCA_032191745.1. Taxonomy (NCBI): domain Eukaryota; kingdom Viridiplantae; phylum Streptophyta; class Pinopsida; order Pinales; family Pinaceae; genus Picea; species Picea mariana. Next base: position 101,396 of record JASDQU010109146.1, read on the forward strand.
TTTAGTAGGGAGTGTTGATTTTTGTTTATTTGGAACGGTCTTCAATGGCTTTATCTTTTCCTTGTTATCTTCTCTTCTTAAGGAGATTTTAATAGCATATGCATAACTGATTGGTATTTTGTTTGTCCTTTGTGTCATACAAGTTGAATATTGAGTATATCCCAATCCTGTCTTGTCATTTGGTGACCTTTGGCTGTTAAGAATATCATTCAGAATTTTTTACTTGTTTTCAAATCTTGATTGCTTCTCTTATTTTCCAATTTCCTTTTTAGTAGGGCAATTTCAGCCTCTAGCTTTTCAAATTCTTTTTCCCTATCATTGAGTTGTTTTAAAGTGACTTCTGCAATTCTTTTGGATTCATGGAGTTTATTATTCAAATCATTGATGACTTGCCCTATTTCTTTGATGTCCTTTGACACTTCTCTTTATCTTGACTTTTGTGCTTCTTCATATTCTGATAGTTGTTCTCTTAATGATTTATTCTTCTTTTTATACTTACTTAGTTCTTCAAGTGCAGTGATAAATTCTTCTTCAAGGTTTACTTCTCCTTCATATTCAGAATTTGGTTCATTATTATCAACATCATTATTTTTCATTCCCAAATATAGAATCTCTCCATCATCTTCACTCATGTCTGGAGAACTGATGTCTTCATTGGAGTAGAGGTTTTTCTTTTTCTTATAAAATTTCTTCTTGTATTGGTATTTATCCCTTTTATGGTCTTTCTTGTTGTAGACTTCTTCATCATCACTATCCTCCTACTTGGGATAGGGACATTTGTTAGAAAAGTGTTTGATTATGCCAAAGTTGAAACATTTGAAGGGTAACTTTCCTTTATATTTTCCACATCCTTTATTGAGTTTCTTTATAAAGTTTGCCTCTTCTACATCTGATATGTTTGATTTATCTTCATTAGGCATCTGCTCCTGATACTTCTTTGTTTTTTATGCTTTGAAATATGTTTCTCCTTTTTTTGATCTATCTTTCCCTGCTCTCATCTGATATGCTATGAGGATCCCATATAATTCATCCATTGTGAGCTTATCAAGGTCTGGACTATCTTCAAGAGTTGAAATCTTGGCATCATACCTCATGGGTAGTGATATCAAGATATTTTGGACAATGGGTTGATATTTGAGTTCTTCTCCTAATGCTCTGATTGTGTTTACCACTTTATCTACTCTCTGAAGACATTCTGGTATGTTCTCTTCTTTTTTCATTTTCAAGTTTTCAAATTTTGTTTTGTATGTCTGTAGTTTGGCCTGTTTGACCTTGTTATCTCCTTCATATATGATCTTTAGTTTGTCCTAGATTTATTTTTACAACTTATAATGCATTACTTTCACAAATATAGGATTGACTAATCCTCCTAGGATGGCATTGGCTACTCTTGCATTGTCATTGCAAGGATTATTTCCAGTTGTGTCTGTGGGAGGAGTAGTAGGTGAAGTGTACCCATCTTCTACATATTTATAGATATCAAAACATAGGGACATTATATAGATTTTCATCCTCACACTCCAAAATGCATAATTAGTCCATTTGAACAAAGGTTCTCTCACGGAAGACATTCCCTCTTGTTGATCCATTGGCTTATGCAGAATCTACCTTCCAATTATTAGACTATGCTGAATTCACTTTCTCTGATACCAATTGCTGGAAATACTCAGAGGGGGGGGGTGAATCAATATTACCTTTTTAAAAAATCAGTAATTAATTTGTTATTTTATTAATCACCATAATATATCAACAATGGAATTGTATTTAAAATCAATTATATCAATATAATTAACAAGAATTACAAAGTTTATAAAGAATAATCTATGATTGTGAAGGACACCAATCCTCTTTAGAGCACCAACTCTTGGAGACACAAATCCCATTATTTTCTTAACACCTACTCAAGGAAGTTGCAACTCCCTGCTTCTCCAAGCACCAAATTGAAAAGAGGCTCCAACCCCCTGTCTTCTTCAAGCACCAAATTGAAAGGAGGCACCTACCCCCTGTATTCTTCGAGCACCAACTTGAAAGGAAGTTGTAACTCCCTAATGTTTAGGCTTCAACCTGTAGAGGACTACAATTCTCACGACCTCCTCCCTTCCACCCTCACTACATATTTTTACTCTGCAATATTATTCTTGTGACTCTACATCAGGTAGAATATACTCATATATCTCCCTGAGTCACACTTTTATTCTTCATTCTTATGAGTTTATATATCCTTCCAAACGATGTGCATCACTGAACCATTATGTCTTTTCAATGAAGCAATGTGCCTTTTCATTTACAATAGACTATAATAAAAAAATTAACCTAATCAAATTCAAATTCTTTTGTAGATTAATTATGTTTTGTTCTTTCTCATGTCAATCTTTCTTATGGAATGATTGATCCGACAACCCTTCATGAAATTGACTAAATTAGTCAATTTCTTTGTTGCATTGAGCTCTGGTTTCGTAGAGACTCAACTACCGTCTAATCGAGATCAATATTAAATATTGACCATTGATTTTGATGTGCATATATTTGTTATTCATGCCTAACTGTTTTAGACACCTATGCGCTTCCTTCAACCCACTTTACCTTTTACAGACGAATGGTTGAAATTGCACCCATGAGCTGATCCAATGGCCTACCTTACTCCTGAGAATATCTTGATCCAATGGCTCTGACTGAATTTCCCGGTGAGATGGACGGTCCATATTTCATCTAGGGATTTAGAAAGATTGACGGTTCAGATATAATCAACCGTTGAGTGGACGATTTTTATTCATTTTAAATATGGAATTTTACTTAGAATTATTTCATGTGACGGGTTCGCAGACTCTCTGACTTGCGGACTCAAATGTCTTCTCGAGTGTCATCAAAATGCATGTCCAACTTCCGCAACCTCTAATATGAACCTATACTTAGAGAAAATTTAAGTGGATTTTCTTGGGTTCGTAGACTCTTAGACTTGCGGACTCACATGTCTTCTCAGGTGTCAACAAAATGTACATCTAACTTCTTTTACCTCCATAATGAAGCATCTCAGACTTGTAGACTCGTATCTCTTCTCGAATGTCATTAGAATGCACACCCAACTTCCGCAGCCTCCAAGAATTATTTTACTTAGAATTATTTTATGTATCAAGCTTACGGATTCTCAGACTCGCGGACTCATATCTCTTCTCGGATGTCATTAGAATGCACGCCCAAATTCCGTTACCTCCATAATGAACCATACTTAGAATTTTTTAAGTGATATAGATAAAATATGATACTAAGCCATTTTTTGGTTGCTCAGCGGACTTGCGGAAAGAGATCTGAGTCTTCTGATCATGATTCATTTTGATCCAAGGATCAACATTGTTTCTTCATTCTTTATTGTCTAATCATGCTATTATTTTGATCCATAAATCCAACATCAATCTTTGTGATTGAAAACTCCTGTTCTCAATCAAATATTCTACGGGTTTTCATAATTTAAATGAATGATCATGATTACTCCACAATCCTTTGTGCGGATTTCCTCAATTACAGAAATTTGTTTCTGCTTCACTCAAACATGCCTTCTCTATTGAGCTTTGTGTCAGTGCACTCCTCTATTCACTGTCCCTATCCAATCACAAGGCTATCTCTCATGAGCTTCTCTGCATTGATCCACCTGAGGGATCTTATTCATGATCTAGTAATATGAGGGAATCCTTTGTTCCTTCCTTGTCATCAAACTCATCAGCATATGAATGTCCATGTTTTATTCATGTTTCCATCAATGGAAATACACAATCAATAATTCCAATAGAGTAAACTATTCCACATTTATTCTTGCGATGCCCTTTTGTCAAACAAAATTGGTGTGAAATCTCGTAAGCACTAGGACAAGCCCATGTTTGGAAAGGTTAAAATATTGAAGAGGGATGGATAAACTGGGTCTCAAGTCCATTAAACAATAATATTAAATCCCTCCCTTTGCTTATAAATTAGGGAGCATGGTTGGCTAGAAATGCCTCTATATTCAAGGATCGCTCCTCCATCCCAAGATTCATAGTTGCTCAAGGTCTAAGCATCCTCTCACATTTCCCTTAAGGGAAATACCAAAACCTAGTTACACTAGTAGTATAAGAATTGGTGGATCATTCTAGACCATGGAACTATTTTGATGGAGCCTCCCAAAATGAAGACCAATTTTGTGGAGGGGGGATTGTTCTTCATATCTCTGACTCTCACTCTTTCAACCTTAAAATGGGTATGGGTTCGGGGACAAATAACTATGCAAAATTGATGGCACTCAAACTTTTATTAATCTTTGTGGGGGGGGAGGAATAAGATCCCTCAATATTTTTGGGGATTCTATGGTGGTTGTTGTGTTGGTTTTTCCACTTGGGTGAGAAAAAACACAACACTTTCTTGCCTAGTTAAGTCATCTTAACAATACAGAGGTTTTTGAGTTGATTAGATAACCAAACACACATGAAACAAGGAAATAAAACTAAAAACAAAGAGAAATGAATTTTAGAGAAGCTTGCAAGAACTAGAACCATGAAAATAAAATAAAAAATGACAAGCATATAGCTACCAATGGATCAATATATTGATAGGCTAAAACCGTAGAGAAAGGCAGGGACTTATGAATCACCTCTTCCTCCTTGGGAGGGCTCTTGAGTTCCCTAATAGAGAGCTCTTCTCTTCATGCAATGGAAAATGACAATGGTGAAGAAATACAATGCCAATCCTCTCAAGAGGTGAGTGGAATGGCCCTTGTTGTAGTGCTTGAATGATTCAAAGAGAAAAGAGGATGCTCTAAGAAGAATTCTTGCAGCATAACAATACCTTGAAGTTAATATTTTTATAGCACACCCATGACACATATTTATAGTGTCCATTCATGGCAAGATACAATTGGTTCATAGTGTGAACAAGGGGCCTTTTAGGGAACTTCCTAGCCCTTGACCAGCCTCCAAGCTCGATTTTTCTCATATATGAGTGTCAAATCGTGTTGGGGGTTGGACTAGAAGTGGTTGAGAGGCCTAAAAGATTCATAAATGCATCATTCATGAGAAGTGTGTGGCTTTGCTTGTAGAAATTCACGCATGCTACGCACAGTGTGCGCCTAGGGCTGTGTTAACCCGTGCATTATGTGCACAGTGCATGTGCTTCCTTTGGTGAATTTGCACATTTTGATTTTTGAACCAAGCATATAGTTTTTTTCCTTTTTGATGAATTTTGGTGTTGTAGGTGGACTAATTGCTACTGGAATTGATGTCTTTCTTCAACCATTGTGTGCAATGTTGTGAATGATTTTTCAGTGATAACATATGTCCCCTGATGTGTGAGGTTAGGAGAATATGTATAGCCAAAATACATCAATGTTTATTTTGCTGAGAGTGCCATTATAAGGAAGAGTGAAGAGAGGAACTACAAGAGCGATCCACCAGAGGGAGAGGGGAAATTATGGGAACCAAACATTTCGGTAGGAAGAAAAAATAAATTTGTATACAAACAAGATGGGCATGCCCCATGCTCGTGTCATGAAACCAAAATGTGGGAATGTAACTGAAGATGTATGATGATGTAGATAGCTGCAAATCCCTCGAGGGCGGTTGATAATGGAAAATGACGGTTCTGACTAGTGAACTGGCTCTGAAGCGAGTAATGGAAGACTTAATATGCTTCAAACTTAAGATGTATCAAACTTGCAAATCTTGCACTTAGTATGATTCTTTTGATATTCTTTCACTTGCAAATAATCATTTTCTTCACTTTCCTCTTCTCAAGAAAACTAAGGCAGAGTAGACCTAGGAGACTCAACATTGCCCATTTTGTAAGTGTAATATACAACACCACTTTTCCTTGTAAGTTCTTATTGACTTATCATTTCACAAGTATACCCTTGTGGTGCAGCGTTTAACATCAACACTAAACGTTGTCACAGACAACAAAGTTATCAACTTAACGAGAACTCCCTAGAGTTCTCGTTTTTTAGAGGTCGTATTTAGTGGTTATTTTTGCCCTCGTTTCAAAAAGTGGTGCTACAGGTAGCACCCTTTTTTGGGGAAGTGGTTAAAATTGAGACTCGATTCAAATTGTGGCCTTGACAATCGATACTATTGCGGAAAATTGACCCTTGAATCGAAAAGTGGTGTTACTAGTAGCACTAGTTTTGTTTTTGAAATTAAAATTATGAGTTAATTGAAACCATAACATTGACAACTTGTACCATCGCAAATGAAAAGTTAAAATTCACTCCTAAATTAAAAACTTGAAAAAAAATGTTTATTAATTTTATTTTTTTTCTAATTTATGTTAAAAATGAAAAAAAAAAAGAGTTTCTAAACAAATTAAAACACAAAAATTAATAACACCTCAAATTTTAAAAATTAAAAATAACACATAAAATACAAACCTAAAAACATTTTTTTAAAAAGAGAGAGGAAAAAACCCAAAAAAATTAAAAATAACTTAAAAAAAAGAAAAAGTAAAAAAACCCAAATATAAAGAAAAAAAAAAAAAAAAATTTAAAAACTCAACAAATTAAAAACACTTTTTAAAAAATTAAAAACAATTAAAAAAAAATTAAAATAAAAGAAATTAAAAAATAAAAAACAAAAAAATTTTAAAAATACAAAATTTTAAATAAAAATAATTAAAAAAGCATTATGGGGGACTACCGGTGGCTAGGTAGTTGTGCGAATGTATAGCCACCGGTGATGGGGAGGGAAAATGTCCAACATTGCCTCCCACCACCATATTGTTTATTTTTTTATTACTTTTATTTTTTTTAAATATATTTTTTAATTTTTTAAATTCTATTTTTTATTTTTAATTTCTTTTATTTTAAATTTATTTGTTTTTTCTTCGAATAGGGTGCCACGTAGCGTACAGTGGCCACATAACACAGGCCTGAGCCCAACCATAAATATGGCAGATTGGCTCCCATTCCCTTTCCATTAATTATGGAAGCTCGTCATTACTATATGTCAAGAGTTGAAGCACGGCTCCCTTGCGCAAGCAGATCGACGACAATGGAATTCAATGGATGGGAGCTGTTAGTGGGAGTAGTCATGTTGCTCCTCTACGCTCTTATCCAACATTGCACCAACTTATACCATTTCACCTTCGACCTGCACCAGGCAAACAGCTCAGTGCTCTAGTGCAACCNGTCATTACTATATGTCAAGAGTTGAAGCACGGCTCCCTTGCGCAAGCAGATCGACGACAATGGAATTCAATGGATGGGAGCTGTTAGTGGGAGTAGTCATGTTGCTCCTCTACGCTCTTATCCAACATTGCACCAACTTATACCATTTCACCTTCGACCTGCACCAGGCAAGCAGCTCAGTGCTCTGGTGCAACCAATGCAGAACCTTTTGCACGCTAGCTATACGCATCACTTCCTCGATGCCAAGGGAGAGAGGCAGGACACGTCGCGATCCTGCCTAGCATAGTTATGCTGCGTGACAAAGGAGGAGGCAGCTTTTAGAGAGGGCACTCTCCATATCTTGCACTCAGCGCAATCAAGCTGCACTCAGCAGAGTGAAGGATAGGTCGCCTCCAATGGCTTACGTGGAGGAAGTGATCCCAGAGGAACCCTTACAGATCCCTTCGGAATCCCTTCTCTTCACCATGCTAGAGAATTGGAAACCCCCAAGCAATTTTTCAATGGAAGCCACTACACCAGCCACTGAGGTTCGTCATTGCACCAACACCATGGATGAGGCAAAGGAGGTTCACATCTGTATCGTGTTGGAAGAATTCTCGGAGGAATTCCTCCACCTTGACTCTCAGGACGCATTGCTTCCAAGAGACAATGAATTATCCAACACCGCAGCGGAGGACGAGGACCCAGGGAAGGAGGAAGACACATAGGGATGGCACACAAGGATGGAGCATAGGCTGCTACAGGTGAGGCTATGGATGGTTCGGGTGGCACGAAGGTGGAGGGTGGTGAGGTACTCGTGCCACCTCCTATCTCGATTGTCCTGGAACCATGGCATGCCCCCCCACCCTTCTTCCACCCGGAGCAATTGGAGTTAGTGTTCGATCTGCAGAGCCAGATAGCAGATCAGATCCACCATGACATACTCATGCACCAACACATCGACATCTTGTATGAGGCATTTTCCAATGCACCAGCTGGGAAAAAAATGTCTGACGTGTGCACGGCCTTTTGTTCTACAAACTTGGAACGGGTCGCACAACGGAGATCCCGGCGATGCAACTTCTGATGCTAACGGGTAATTACATGGCTTGGAGCTCTTTCTGTTTTTGGTGTACAATCTCTTGCATAAATGTCAGTCTTAATTCTGGTCCTATGTCTAGTTCTAATTCCAGTCTAGTTTTACTTCCAGTTTCATTGTTTGATGTAAAGACTATAGGCCGCCACTTGCCCTGGTTTCC
>JASDQU010109146.1:111077-126248 GCA_032191745.1 Picea mariana
ATTTTTGTTAGTGTTATGTCAGAGATTCATGTTTTGTTCTTTTTTGTTATGTCAATATCAATTGTAATTTTTAAATAATTATATACAAATATATACCCTACTTCTAATACCGGTATAATATTTTTGTTAGTGTTATGTTAGTGATATGTCAATATCAATTATAATTTTTAAATATTTATATACAAATATATATACCCTACTTCTAAAATTTGTTGGGCTCTTAAATCTATTAGAATATACTCTCTCTTTTCAAAATGCACATGTCTATCAAAATAGTGATCCACTTCTCAAAGAAGATGTTACAAGAAGAAAACGAACAAAAGAAGAAGACGATGAGACGAAACAAGAAGATATAGTCTTGATAAAGTGCAACAAGAGGTGGAATTTGACAAAATGAAAGAAGTGAAATATAGAAGAGGAAAATGAAAGAAAGCTATAGAATATTAACGAAGAATGGATATAGAAAAATAAGCACAAACAAAAGGTGTAGTGACAAGTGGCAATCCAATAAGCATAAAGCAACAAAACAAGAAAAAGAAGAATGAAGCAACAAAAACAAGATAAATAAGTAGTGAAAATAAAAGCATGTGTTCAATAATTGAGATGCAAAAGTAATTGAAGTGAAAACTAAATCCCTAAGAATTTTGATGATCCTCCTTGATAATGGTTTTTTTGATGACGGAAAAGATGATCATGCTCCTATGTTTGTAAAAGGGTTAGATTAACCTTAAATGAAAATGCATTTGAAATTATATGTACCTTAATTAAACGATGATGTAATGGATGTAGGTCGTGATAAGGCAAGTGTACCCCCATAAGTTAATTGTTGATGGTTCGTGTTAAGCCAAAAAACACTTGTCATGACAAATGAAGGTTCATGGTCAACCAAAACCACTTGGTGTAAATCCACAAAAACCCAAGATGTGGTTATGGGTAAGCCAAGAAAAACCCGGGATGAGGATTAATGATGATGCAAGGGGAGTAGAAGGTATATGTATCAAGACTTTTGATTTAAGAATTGTTGTTGAACCATGTACAAGAAAAAGTTTCTTAGAAAACTAGCAGATGCAACAAATGACAACCCATATATTTCGATGGATGGTAACTTTTTTATACGGAATTCAATAAACATGATGTTTATATTTTGCAAGTACAATATCCAAAGGAGAATTCAGAAAATGAACAGATCATGGACTGAAGATATATTTTTAAATCTCATCAACCATCTATTTTCGCACAGACCGATTTAAACCAGGGTTTGATATGCAGCTCGATGTTGCTAAGATCGAGGGATAACGTATCAATAAATGGAGTTCGATCGAGACACAAACAACTTCTTTGTGTTTTATTTTGCTTGAATCTTCATGCTAATGAATGACACCGTCACCAACATCTTCTCGAAGGAAATAAATATCATGAATATCCCATTGTTGTTTCGAAAATGTAAAAGCATATTTTCTTTTATTAATTCAATGAATTGTTATATCTTATATGTATTTTATTTCAACCATCCATAATGGTCGAAGCTGAATTTGAGCATTGACTTGGATATCTGAAGTAGGAGAATTCATACATAAAAACTAAATAGTAGAATCTCCCTTATCCCATGAAATTCTTTGTCCTATGAATCTGCACCGTCTTTGCTCTACTTACAACCTATTCAAATGGCATGTTGTCAAATGGATTATTGTCTAAGAGTGTCAACAGTCTATGAAATATTCACCTCGGTCTAAAGAAACCTTTTTAGATTAGAGATGGAAGGTCAAGGCGATTTGATTTAATATTTTTGCAGTTATACAAGAAAAATTCAATGCTTCTCAGACATCGGACGACTACTCTTCCGATATGTTCTCATTGCGCCTCAAGTTATGTATATTGTCATATAACTTGTTTACTTCGTTTATGGCTTAGACTTTTGCTTAATAATACAAACTCTGACAACCCCTTCTTTCCTCGTTATGTTTTGCAGGAACTCACAAATTTTGTTTAACGCACACACTTACTGGAGTCTCCTCTAACTCTTCCATTGGATTTGTACAAAAGTAGCCTATGGTAATAAATTGCTACTCCATGTCTGGTATTTCAACACATATAAAATTCAATCCCTCATGTTTTTTAATCTTTGTGATTTGTATTTCTTGCGGTTTAGATTTTAATGGTGCCAGCCCAACTTCGGTTCCTCCCCCTTGTTGTCTAGTTGATTTTGATTTAGTTTTGGCCAAAGCTACAAACCCAAACATGATAGTAATAATCACGGCCTTCAATGGGGCGTGGGGCGTGCCTTATACCACGATTGATGGGGCGTGCCTTATACCACGATTGATCTCTTCCTCGAGAGCTTCCATGATTTATATCATCCTTGAGAGCTTCCATGATTTATATCATCCTTGAGAGCTTCCATGTGTGTGAAGGGACACAAAAATTACTGAACAATCTACTCAGTGTTTTGTTCTTTGGATATCAAGGCTTACAACTATTGTCTCCAAATTCATCTGCACTGCTCTGCCTTGAAGACAAGTCTCTGTAGAGAGTTTGTTCATGACAAAAGATTATTTTAAAATGATGTGGAGCAGGCTTAGCTTCTTGGCAGAAATACTGAAACACGGTTACAATATTGTTTTCTAGGTAAGTATTTATAGAATGCATGGAAGTGGTTAGACAGGTTTGATTGCCTTGTTTTATTGGATTGGGGCTAACAATTTGAGTTCACTTCGGTGTTTCCTCCACCTCGTTTTGGGTTTATGCTATTAATGTAGACCACACATAAAAGTCTATGTATGAATCAAAGATGAGGACAAAGAGAGAATTTATGGATGAGGGTCAAGTTGAGAGATTCATGGAGATAGTTATGGAGATGTTTGAATTGAATATATTATTGTGACATATTGTTATGGTCACCTAAAGTTATATAAAGGGATTTAACTGTACAGTGAAACACACACACGAAAGGTTTGACTGAATAAAATTTCCCCCTTGAGTGTAAACTCTTGACGTCCCTTGTGTATGTATGAGAATGATTTTATTGTTTCCCATGTTGAATTCTCAACATAATTCAATGAGTCACAATCAGCACGTTAAATTCTTCGAATCAATTACCCGAGACCATTAAACACTTCAAAATCACAAGGATCAACCAGGAGAGTTTTCCAACCATTGAATCATAGTCAAATAAATCCTAGACACACATTCAAAAATTAAATAATGCAATCCATGTCAATGACCATTCACTAAGAAAATCTTATAGGCCTAAAATTATAAATCAACATCTGTCATCCTTGAAAGCACCATTTTTCTATTTCACAATTCCAAATTACTCAGTAGATCGTTGTCAACACTCCCTCATAGAGTATCTTTAGTCAGGTATTAACACTATGTCATAAACAAAGTTTTTTATTTGCTAATTCCATTTCTATGTCTCTATGTTTCTATTGTGTTTCTATTGCTATGTTTGCATTGTTTATATGTTTTTATTCATGTTATATAGGTTTTAGTCATGGCAAGAGGGAATTATGTTGCTTGTATAAGGAGGGCAATAAGACTAGTTACTAGGGTTGCCCAACTCTAACACTCTACCTCAGATGAGGAGATAAACTAGGGTGATGCCGAAGATAATTCAAATACAAATGTTGAAGAGAATCATGAGGTAGATGTTGAAATTGGTGCTCCACCATCAACTAAAGTGCAAGTTGGAAGTTCAACCAAGAAGATCAGTGCTATCAGAGGTCGGATGGAATAGGATATGATGAAGGTAATTTATGATGTTGAATTCAATGGATATTCAATGGAAACTACCAAAACAAAATATGGTATTTCACCAACATAATTGCATTATTGGCTTAAAGATCTCTCACACACAAAGATAAAAGGGCCTCTTACAATGAGAAATGGACAAGAGGAGGTAGACGTAGTCGCTTGATGTAAGGAGATGGTTTAATTGGGCCATGGATTGGAATTTATAAAACTAAAATCTAATCTTTCTCAAATATATCAATGGATTCCAGATCCTTCTAGAGATGGATTTCCTGGGAGCATTGTGAGCTAGGAGCATGCATGGTTGCACATTCCAATCCATGGATGACTAAAGAATTATTTATGAATTGGATTTATCATTTTTTTGCATATTTACCTAGTGGTGTCTCACCTACTAACAAACACTTGTTAACTTTTGATGGCCATCGAACCCACATATCTTTACAAACCATGGGGGAGGCATGAAATATGGGCATAGACTTGTTGACTTTGCCTGCACATAGTACTCATATATTGAAACCCTTTGATGTGTGTGTGTTTGGGCCTTTTAAGAATTGCTTCATGCTAGAGAGAGTGTGATAGATTGAAAATAACCTAGGGATTTAAAGATTAAAAGGTTTGAATTAGCATAAATTTCTAGTAGAGATTTTAAAAAGGCTTTTACGCCCTCAAATATTAAGGTTGGATTTAGGCGAATTGGAATTTCGCCACTAAATTATGATGCTCTTGTTAATGATATGGGTTATAGCCAAGTTTTTGATGTACCAAGGAAGATGCAAATGCTATAGTTAACATGTTGAGCTTCTCTAACATGAAGGACACAACCAACCATTAGGTGACAATGATGAACATATTAGTGCTACTCAATTAGATGATGAAGCAACTTAAGATATTATGGAAGTTGTTGCACCACATGAATCATATACAGACTTTGCATAACCGATTCAAAATGACATTGTTGAATTAAATATGATTGAAGGTTGTTAAGCTACATGAAGCTCCAATGAGAAAATGACATTATAAATCCAAGTACCCTATCATTAGTGGTTAGTAGAATCCATGATGCATGTGAACATAAATATTGTTACCAACACTAATGAAGAAAGCATTAGCATGCCCTCATTGACAACACATTTGAAAAACAATAAAATTGTCCATTATTATGTGGATGATGGCAATGAAGAACTATATCAAGAAGCTAGTGAAGAAGAATCATATATCCCATATGATCCTCATATTTAGCCAAGCATTGGACCAATACTCAAACATTTCCTAAAGATTCCATTAGAGAGAGTGGTAGAGAAAATAGGAAGAGGATCATCAAATTTTCTTTGATTAAGTAAGGGTTCACAGTTACTAACTTCGTAGGATTACATCACACTCTTGGTTGAGGTAGAACAAAAGAAAAATGTGATTATGGAATTGAAATAGACGAAGAAGAAACTTGTAGTCGATAAGAGGGAAGTAAGGATTATTGTAGCAAAACAATGAAAGTAGGATAGGCTTCAAAGAGAAAGGGAAAGGAAAGAAAAAGAACACCAAAAACAATCAGGAAGTCATGAAAAAGAACAATGGAAGGAAATTCAAAAACTTCAACAAGAGCAGGAAAGGAGGGAGAACCTTAACAAGACTATAAACGAGCTTGAACATGGGATAATGTTTTCCAATTCAATTGATCAAATTGTAGATAATACATGATTCTTCCAAGACATAGTAAACATTCATATCCCTCACTATCGTGTTATTGCAACACCTCCCCTTGCTCTTCCTACTAGTTTAAGGGCTAATATAGTATGTTATTTTCCAACACCTCCAAATCCTCTAAAGGTATTGAGCACAAGTAAAAATTATAGTTTCCCTATTCCTTCATGGATGCAAGTAGTGAAATGGCATCGAGAAAATGCAGGAAACTCAAAAAACATAGGAAATGACTATACTCATCATCCTCAAGCATGAAGATGTTTTATATTTAGCCTAACCACATGCAATGTTGATTTTTTTATAGAGCATTTTTTGGTGTCCCTATAGTTTTCCTTGAATGCAAGTTTAAGTCTTAATTATTGTGTATTTAGGCCCAATTTATAAGGGCAATTCAAAATTAAATCCTAGATCTTACTTTCCTCTTTAATCAGAGGCATTGTATTTGGATAATGTTAATACGTAAGAAAGTCTAGTTTTCTATATTTCATGATAAAATATGATTGAAAAAACTCCATTAAAAAACTCCTAAATACAACCCAAATAACATATGCATACCAAACATCAATTAATTATACACACCCAAACAACTCAATGCATATTGAAAGAATGAAAGGATGTAATTAATTAATGTTCAATGCATAATGATGTAGATATATAGGAGAGATTAATGCATAATTACATACACGATATAAAATACTCAATGCATAATTACGTAATCAATCACTCGATGCATGATTACATAGACTTAATGCATAATTACATACACAATTGCTCAAAGCATAATTACATAGACATTATCTTAGTTATGTAACGCATACTTACAATGTACACAAGAGACCGTTAAATGCATAATGCCAAAATCACATAGAATAGGATGCTAAAGGGTTATGATTATTAGCTAATAAAAGAGGCCAACAATGCCTTAAAATTATTCCAATTTTACGCAGGAGCCTATAAACTTGGACAAGAAACCCTCTTACTTTTAAGATAGGTTAAGGTTAAATTTAGGCTACAATTTGTTCTCCATTTCCTATTTATTAAATTAGATTATGACCTACTATATAAGAATATTAAATTAGATTATGACCTACTATACAATTCTTATATAAAGTTTATCTAAGTTAAACCATCCAACTACCTACAAGCATATAAAGTAGTAGAATAAATGCAATACACTTTCATATCACGAAACTTTTCCATATTGAAGAAGATTTGTTGAAAGCTTGGGTAAGAGATTTGACCTTAGAACTTATCCTCCTTTTTCCTTAACAACCTCTAAGAAAATATAATCAAATCAAATTTCATATACCCTTTTATAGTACTCTTACTTCACTGATTTGAAAACGCAAGCCTAGAATTTGAAATCCAATGCTTCAACATTTTCAATACAAATAAATAGTAAAGATTAATATATAAGTATATGTTTATGACTTTTAAATCCCTTGAATAGGAGACCAAACTTATCTTCTGAGCATATAAATGCCTCTTAATTCATGCAACCATGTTCCCTAATAATGAGCATTAGATATTGCATCTTAAGGTTTTTTAAAAGAGAGTGTTATCAATACTTTAAATCCTTATTATACCCACTAGTAGAATTATCTACAGATCACAATGCACGATTGAATTTACAGATCACAATGCACGATTGAATTAATGGAAGCCACCAATCTTAATATAATACAACCATCCAATATGTTGTGTGTTGCCTTGCTATATCGTTATTTATAATTAATTTCAAATCAGACCTATTAATTTTGGATCACATAAACCTCAATAAAACTTGAAGGGGCATCAAAGAATAACATATATATCATATAGAGGATTGACATATAAAGGATAATGCATGCAAGCTAGACATGTAGGATTTTTTACTACGAGCATGCAATCAAACCTACAAATCCACATGCAAGTAAACCCAACCCATAGGTCTAATTACAAACAATTTCCAAGCTATTACAAACATATACCAAGATATTACCCTATTAGATACTTTAATTTCTTCAAGAATGTATATTCTTAAGGTCATAGGGATTTTTTTTACCAACATGCTAGCAAAGCTATAACCCCACATGCAATCCAACTCATAAACCCATAGGACGAATTACGCATATCAAAGGTTAAATTGCTAAAACCACAGGTCGAATTCCACATATCGAGGGTAAATTGGCTAAACCCACATCAACCCACAACATCTACAAACATTACCAAGCTATTACTTAAATTAGAGGTAAAAATTCTTCAAATTTACAGATTCAACAAACCCATAAAACCACATGCAAATCAAAGAAAAGTCCACATGTTGAATTACCATTTCAACGACCAATTAGAGCTACTCAGAGGATGAATTATCCAAGATATTTGAGTTACTTAGAGGTCGAATTACCCATTTCCAACATCCAAGCAAACCCATAAAACCACGTGCAAAGCAAAGAAAGCCTCCAGGTTTAAGTCCCAATAGTTTGGTTTCCATTTGTAAGCAAACCCAACAAAATATGCTACAAGAAGAAAACAAACAAAAGAAGAAGACAGTGAGAAGAAATAAGAAGATAGAGTCTTGATGAAGTGCAGGGAGAGGTAGAATTTGACAAAATGAAAGAAGAACACGATAGATGAAGTGAAATATAGAAGAGGACAACAAAAGAAAGTGACATAAGATGAAATAATAATGGATATAGAAAAATAAGCACAAACAAAGGGTGTACTGACAAGTGGCAATCCAATAAACATAAAGCAACAAAACAAGAAAAGAAAGAATGAAGCAACATCAGCAAGGTAAATAATAGTGAAAATAAAAGCACGTGTTCAATAATTGAGATGCAAAAGTAATTGATGTGAAAATGAAATCCCTATTAATTTTGATGATTGTAATACCACAAGATCGAGCCCCAGTTGAATTGTAAACATGTTTTATAGGCTGGTGAGCCAAGTGATATAAGATAGGAGGATTATGTGATAATTAGACCGAAGATCCTAGATGCTAAAGGCTAGTGAGCCTATTTTTGTATATGTAAACACTCATTTCATTAATATAAATACATCGTTGTGTGTAGACCAACCACGATAAAAGTGTATGGGGGACTAAGCTCCACTAGGAAGGGAAAGGAAGGGCTAAGAGACTAGGAAAAGCGACTAAGCTTGAGGGATTAACTCCAAGAGAATATTATATTATTATTTACTAAAGACAATGGTAAGGATAATTGTTGTATCCTAAGTCTCATGGAAGAGTGAATGAATCACAAGTGGAGAGAAACGGGCTCCAGGAGATCCTTGTGTCAATCATGGCGCATGCAAATATATGTGGGAAAAATCAGTATGTTTTCTCATCTTTCCCCATTCACGCACGCTCTCAGGCATTCACACAGGCAGCCATTGACTCGATCAGTCGAACCTCACAGTGCTTCATGCACACCTTCAGCAGTGATCTCATACATTTCTTGTTAAGCACAATGCACCTGTACTTTGCATGAGCCTGTATTGTGCCTTACCTGAATGTCTTTGCTGCCAACGCACTTCCTTGACTAAGCATGGTTGTTGCCATTATCTGTTCTATACCCGAAATTTGTTGTTGTCATCACCCTTACTTGATTGACTTAGGAGTTGGACAGAAGAAGTAAGTTGTCAGGCCTATGGGTTTAAAGAGGCGGGTTGTCAGGCCCGTGGATTGAAGCAGATTGTCAGGCATGTGAGCAACTCTCTCCATGTGAGAGAGTTTGTTGGGAAAGTGATATCCTGAGGGAGCCCAATGGCAGCTATAGTGCTCTAAGAATTTATGTCCGACCTATTGTTGAATCCATGGAAGGGAAGTGGGGCAGCCGAAGGGTTGAGAAGAGAAGGGGCACACTTCCTAGGGTGGGATAGGCATGTGGGGAATGAGAGGTTGTAGGTTGTTAGTGTGAGTTGGCTCCTGGAATGAAATCCTTCATGTTGACTGTGCAACTTCCTGTTGTCTTAGCCTATCCTAGGAATACCTTTACCTGGGTGGAGTTTAGTCCCATCTCGGGGGTGACCCACTACTGAGAGTGATGAGCAACGTGGTCTAAGGCTAGGAGGATCGTGGAAGGTCTGCACGCAATTGGTGGTCTTTTATAAAAAAGATAAGTATCATTTATGTATTCAATTTCATGTTGTGTATTTGTACATGCTTTTATAATTATGAGTATGGCATGTGTATATTGTACGTATAGCCTTACTATTATTTCCGCATGAATCTATGTTTTAGCAGAATGTATCTGTCTGTTTTTTAAGTTTATATATATGAAGTTCTGCAAGAGTTTTTGTGTGGCATAGCCCAGCAAGTCTATGACTAAGTATGCTACATTTTGGGTTATCATAAACAAGAGAAGTAGTAAATGTGGCATGCCCTCGACCTGGGAGTCCCGGGGTGATGTTACAATTTGGTATCAGAGTATGAAAGTTTTAAGTGGCATGACCCATCTTGGGCAGCTGGGTATGCTACAAATTGGTATCAGAGCTCTGGTTTTCAACACTAGGCCTGGATGGGCCGTGTAAAATTGAAGCAAAAGTTTCAAAGTGAATTGTTGTCAAAATGGACAAAATTTGAGTTTCATAGCATCATAAGTGCCAAGACGGAATCAAGAGCACACCTTAACTATGTTTGGAAGTTCAGGAGGTATAGTGGTTTGAGAAATCCATCAAAGGAAAGAAAACCACAACAACCATGGTTTTAGGCCACAAAGTTTAGATTTGGCTCGTTAGATCTGTTCGAGAGAAGGAAGATTCTTCACAGTCGTCATATCTAGGAAAGGAGGGCGTTTAACCTCCAGTCCTTCGGAGTTCGTTGCTTCGACAATTTTAAGATTTTGGCAAAAGAAGGCAAAATCCCTGAAGCTCTGAAGTCCTGGAGTGGATCTACACTGTAGATCATTTGGGAGAAGGCGGATCGTTGGATCCCCCAAGTGGTTCGACAGTTTAGCGTTCGGGGAAATATGTTTGTGGTTGTGCAGAGTGGATTTTTCCCCGAAGTTCCGAAGTTCTGAACCAATCCGGACCATCCATTATCAGAGACACGTGTCCGCAGATTAGCCAATGTTCGGAATTTTGGTGTTCAGCAACGAAGTCCTCCAAAGCTCGAAGTTCCAAAGTACCAAAGCTCTGAAGTCCCGAAGCTCCGGGGAACACATGTTTCAGAAGTTCGATGTTCAGGTGTTTCGATGTGCTCTAGCATCGGATTCTATGAAGTCCCTAAGACCCTAAGTTATGGAGCACCATAGTGACGCGACAGGATGACGTCACTTGGAGTGATGTGGACTTGATCGAGAGTTCAGAAGCTCAACGATAAAGAGTTTTAAAGTGTGCAGATGAGAATTTTTCCAAAGTCCTGGAGCCCCGAAGTCCCGAAGCTCCGAGAAACCATTGTTCAGAAGTTTGGCATTCGGGAGTTATCAAGTATGTGGGTGCAAAATCTTCCGAAGCCCGAAGTGTCGAAGTCCTAGAATGTTGGAGTGACGTAGCATGATGACGCCACCTAGAGTGACGTGGACCTATTCAGAAGTTCGGTGTTCGATAGTTTTGAAGGATGTTGTAGAAGAAACCTTTGAATCCTGAAGTTCAGAAGTCACGAAGCACCGCAGTGACGTGACCTGATCACGTCACCTAGGGTGATGTGGACACACTAGATGTTTGCCACATGTCATCTCCATACTTCTGCCACGTATCACCCCCTGGTGCATGATTGTTGTTGAGACTTCGGAAGTTCAGAGGTTCACCATTCGGGGAAATTGGAGTATGCGATTGTAGGAACTTCTAAAGCGTGAAGCCCCGAAGAGATTCTCTGGGTGCTCGCCAGTTCGGCATTCGGAGGAAACATGGTATGATGAAGGTAGAACCTCTGAAGCACGAAGCTCCGAAAAGATTCTCCAGGAAATTTCCAGTTCAGCGTTCAGAGGAAACGATGTGTGGAGTTGGCGGAACTTCTGAAGCCCGAAGTTCTAAAGTTCCGAAGTAGTGGAGCCCCGAAGCTCTGAAGGTGTACTGTGCAAGGATTCACTAGTTCAGCGTTCGGGAGAAATAAGGCATGAGGTAGTAAGAACCTCTGAAGCCCAAAGTTATGGAGCCCCGAGGTATCGAAGCTCTAGATAAGTGCATATCAAATAAGCACTCGGACATAGCCCTTGGTGATATGAGACCTCGGTCGAGATAAAAGAAAGCTAGTGTCGAATTGTTGTTTTCAAAGACAAATTGTTCAAATATTCATAACTTCCTGTTCAAAACTCAGAATTGAGCAAGGGAGCAATCATTGGAAATATCTTGGACAGTAGAACATAACTATTCACCCAAAAATTTCATTGAACAGTCAATTTATCAAAAAAATAAGAAGTATGATATATTATTGAACTGGAATGGTTCATATTTTCATGAAATTGTTGAGTCAGTTAGCCTGACAAAGTTCTGTTGGCTGCACATTTTGCAGAGTTAACATCAACTAGATCATATCAGGATCAACACTTAGTGTAAAGGAATGGAAGATACACAGGGAGATTTCAGCCAAGAAGATGAGATCATAGGGATGGATGTCCATTTGGGTATTGAAGGAACAAACTCCAATGGACATGTAGAAGGAAAGGATGAAAACATGAATATGGTAGAGACAATTAAGAATTTGCAGAAAGATGTCCAAAGTCATAAAGATGATAATGAAAGGCTTATGAAAGCCAAGGAACAATAGGAGGACTTCAACATGAATTTAATGAAGAGCTTGGTCAGAATTGAAAATAAATTGGATAGGGAAAATGGCTCAAGCAAATCAGGAAGTCATAGTTCTCCTGATGAGAAAGGAAGATCAAGGAGTGTTAGCAGACATTACCATCACTCCCCAAGGCATTACAATAGGAGAGCACACAACAGCTCAAGTCCATCCCATGTCAAGAAGCATCAGAAGAGGTATGGGGTGGATGGACTGCGAGGATAAATGAACAAGATCAAACCTCCTACATTTGATGGTGAGCACAAGAAGGATGAGGTTGCTAAGACATGTCTTCTAGGAATGAGAAAGTACTTCCAATTGCATAATTATTCTTCACATGCAGAAGGAAGAATTGATATCTATCAGCTCAAGGGAAAGGCATCCATGTGGTAGGATCGGCTTGTGCAGGTGCAGCACATTAAAGAGAAAAATGTTTCTTGGAAGGAATTCAAGAAGTATTTTGAAAAGAAATACTTGACTAAGAGATCTTATGATAGGAAAATGAAAGAGTTCTTTGAACTCAAGCTAGGAAGTATAACCATTGATGAATATGAGAGAAGGCTTTTAGAATTGTTGAAGTATGTATCCTTCATCAAGGATGAGACAATTAAGATTCAGATGTATTTGAGTGGGCTGTCATCTTTTATCAGTGATAAGATTCAATATGATGATCCCAAAACATTGGAAGAGACCATAACGTGAGATAAATGCCTATATGATCAGCATAAAGGAAATCCCACTTTCCAAAAAGGTTGGGAAGACAAGAACAAGTTCAAGATGGAACAGAGGAAGAAGGGGAATAAGCCACCATTCTTCAGAAATAGTCCTTAGGGACAGCCAGCTTCTAGAGAGCCCAGAACGTTGAAGACAGGTGGGCAAAGGCCAAGACAGCCACCGATTCAATGTGGGGGTTGTTAGGGAAATCATATGTATAGAGATTGTCCTCACATAAGTGAAAAAGTGAGAGTTTTTCACAATGTACATCAAACTAAAACAGTGGAGGACATGGAAAGAAATGTACCAAGGATCTATGCATCCCTGGACAACAAGCAAGCAGAGTTTCAATCACACAACCAAACCATTGCAATATTAATTGATTCAGGAGCTATTCATAGTTATATAGATCCTATGATGGTGGAAATATTTCATTTTCCAATAAGCAAGAATTGAAAATATTGGTTGGTGCAGCTGGCTACCGGAGCCAAAAAAAAAAATATTGAGTTGGTTAAGTCATGTCCAGTGGGCATGAATGGGTTGAGAACCAAGGCAGATTTGAACATATTTCCTTTAGGTTCCTATGATTGTCTAATTGGGATGGATTGGTTGGACCCACACCATGTTGTCTTAGACTGTCATAACAAGGCATTTACTTACCTGGATGAGGAAGGGAACCGAAGGACAGTGCAAGGAATTCCTAGGGTAGTAATTGTCAGAGAAATCTCAGCAATGCCGCTAAAGAAGTGTTACAGAAAGGGTTATCAATTATTTTCCGCCCATATGGAAGAAACACCTAAGGATAAGGTGTCAAATATTGATGATTATGAAGTCCTAAAGGATTTTGGGGATGTATTTAAAGAAATACCAGGATTATCCCCTAAAAGAGATGTTGATTTCTCCATCAATATGATGCCTGGAGCAGCTCCAGTATCCAAGAATCCTTACATGATGAGTACACCAGGACTAAAGGAGTTGTAAATGCAGCTTGAATAGCTTCTGAAGAAAGGATATATATGCCCAAGTGTGTCACCTTGGGGTGCTCCTGTATTATTTGTGAAAAATAAAGATGGAACATTGAGACTTTGTATTGACTTCAGGCAGTTGAAGAAGGTAACTGTAAAGAATAAGTATCATTTGCCAAGGATTGATGACCTCTTTGATCAATTGAAGAATGCAAAAATATTATCAAAGATTGATCTCAGATCAAGTTATCATCAGGTTACAATTAAAGATGAATACATCAACAAGATTGCTTTCAGAACAAGGTATGGCCATTATGAATTCATAGTGGTACCATTTGGATTATCAAATGCACCAGTTGTTTTTATGTGTTTAATGAATGGTGTTTTCCAAGAGTACTTAGATAAGTTTGTCATCGTCTTTTTGGATGACATTCTTATATATTCCAAGTTGGAAGAAGCGCATGAGAAACACTTGAATATGGTATTACAAGTTCTAAGGGAGCATTAGTTGTATGCCAAATTGAGCAAGTGCTCATTTTACCATAACCAAATTCATTATTTGGGGTATATCATATCTGAGTAAGGAATAGCAGTGGATCCTGAAAAGATTGAGGCCATTAGAGGATGGTCATCTCCTAAGAATGTGACAAAATTCAGATCATTCATGGGCCTTGCAGGATACTACAGAAGATTTATTGCAGGATTTTCAAAGATTGCACACCCGATCACTTCCTTACAAAAGAAAGGAGTGAAGTTTCAGTGGACAATAGATTGTGAAAAGAGCTTTCAGCAATTGAAACAATTATTAACCAGTGCTCCAATTCTAAGGATTGTTGATCCAAATGAATATTTCACGGTATGCATAGATGCATGCAAAGAAGGACTTGGTGGAGTCCTCTGTCAGAATGGATATGTCATATGTTATGAATCAATGAAGTTGAAGGAGCATGAAAGGCATTATGCCACTCATGATTTGAAGTTGGCAGTCATAGTACATGCCTTGAAAGAGTGGAGACACTATCTCATGGGGAAAAGGTTTAAGCTTAGGATAGACCATCATGGTATGAAATATTTATTGATCATCCAACTCTAAATTACAGGCAGAGCGGGTGGTTGGAGTTTCTCAATGAATACGACTTTGATATAAAGAATATCAAAGGGAAAGAGAACAAGGTGGTTGATGCACTCAATATAAGAGTGCATGAGTTGCATGCTACAACCATCAACATGTATCAATCTAATTTGAAAGACAAAATCTTGGAGGTTGTTCGTGTTCAAATGGTCACCAGGTGAGCAAATAGAGAGCGCTTGCATACCCTATTGGGTTTAGCAGGG
>JASDQU010109147.1:52939-68805 GCA_032191745.1 Picea mariana
CCTTCTACTTGGGTGATTGTTTGGTATCTTGGTTGAGAAAGAAACAATCTTCAGTATCATTGTCCACAGCAGAAGCATAGTACATTTTAGTAGCAACATGTTGTACACAGGTTCTATGGATGAAGTAAACTTTGCAGGACATACAAGTGGAATATGACAAGCCTATTATCATATTCCGTGATAACACCAGTGTTATAAGTATCTCTAAAAATCCAATGATTCATTCCAAGACGAAACACATTTTGACCAAGTTTCACTTTATATGGGAAAAATTTACAGAGAAGAACATCAAGGTAGAGTATGTTGGGACAAAAGAAAAGATTGCAAATATCTTCACCAAACCTCTTCCAAGAGATACCTTTGAGTATTTTCAACAGAAACTAGGATTAGTTTTAGCCCCACAGTGATCTACATGTCAGTTGGAATAGTACAATAGGGAGAGAGAAGCAATAATCATGAAAGACTTGAATTCTTTTTGAATGTTTTTTATCATATATTTACATGAGGAAGCACCATGAAGAGAAACATCAGTAGAGATTAGAGGCTTATAGAAAGGGGGAGCAGCCTCAATGAGAAGTCACCCTTTTCCATTGATGTCAAAGGGTGAGAGAAAAACATAGGCATGGAAATGAAGAGAAGAGGCATGAAGACAGGGGGAGCTAGTATGAGCATGGGTGTTTCCATAAACCATGTGTAAGTTTTGTGTCTAAGTGTTTCCATCAATGCCAAAGGGCGGTATTGTTGAAATATTAATTGTTCAAATATTAGCTATTGAAAGATTGGTTTTCATTGAATTGTTGAAAGATTGGTTGTCATTGATGTCAGCCCTTGAAAATAAGTTACAAGTTACATGTCAAGATAAAGTAGTTGTAAACATAAGTTAAAAAGTTGCATGTGAGTTCCATTTCATCATGAGATCCTATGTGAGTTGCATGTCATCATGAGATCCTCATTAAAACACAGAGAAGAGTCAATTGGAAAATAACTTTTGTGAATACTAATTAGAACATCTGAATCTAATAAGTCGAAGTCAACAAAGTCTAGTGAGGGCAGAAGTTTTCAAGAGCTGAGTGTATGGAGAATAAATAAATAAATCCAGGTTCCTTGTGTAAATCTGTGAGTTTCGAGAGGAAAATCACATAAATTCTCAAGCTGAAGTGAGGAAAAGTGCACACATCCACGAGTAGGAAATGTATGGGTCGTGGACCTATGAAGAAAAAATGTTTAAGATTAGAGATCTAAAACTCAGGTCAGCTACAGGTTGAAGGTATGTATTCTTGTGTATGTTAGGGTGTCTATTCTAAAGAAATCAAGAGCATAGATGTCTTAGTGATCCATAATCATTTGATTTGGAGAACTCTCTTGTGCATTTTGGTATGAGGTATGTATGGTTGCAGTATTGATGATATATCAAAATCAGTAGCAGTAACAGAAGTATCAAAATTAGCAGCAACAACAAGTTATCAATTATAGCGATAGAGGTAGTGACAGATTGGTCTACATTTATATTTCAAGGTGGTTGGACAAGGAAAGGAAAGGGGGTTGTATCCTCCTTTTGGTTGGAGCCATTAAATTAGGGAGTTGGAGCTTCCTTTAGGTTGAAGCCTATAAATAGGGGGTTGGAGCCTCCTTCCAGTTATAGCTAGAGAAATAGGAAGTTGGTGCCTCCAATGAATGTACTCTTTGATAAATAAGAAAACCATTTATTGGTTTTCTCCCGCATTGGGTTTCCACGCAAAATTATGGTGTAATGTGTTTATGTGATTTTTTTGCATTGAATTATCGTGTTGATGATATATTGAATTCTCATGATATTTATTGAAGTTTTTATATTGTGATTAAAAGTACTATTGTGCTCATATTGATTCAACCCCCATCTTAGTATTCCAACATGTCTAACATTACTTAAAATACTTCTTCATACCTAATGTTAAAAATAAGTTCAATGATTGTAAGGATATATCTCTTAATTATGGGTACCACCATATGTTTATGAATTTAAAAAATATTTGCACTAATCACAGACACTAGGTAACTGACAAACTACCTCTTCAAGACAATTGATGAGGTTAATTTTCCTTAGCTTTCAATCCACAAATAATTGATTTAAGGCGTGATGCAGGGCCTTCACTCTGTGTGAGTAAACAATTCCCTATGTGTTTTCCTCAACTCTCTTTAACCCGACATTGATTTTCTTCTAGGAAGCGTCCATAGCCCTAACAAAGGTGCCTTAGTATCATACAATTATTGACCCACTGTCAACAAGTTTCCAGAGCCCCAACGGGTTTGCTTGTACTTCCTACACTATAAACTGATTTTGACTTTCCTTAATTATGTTACACCCTTTCTTATTTGTATGTATGTATTGTAGATGCAATTGGGTGTTTAGGAAAGTGGGGTGATACCAGAGTTGCTTAGATTTGATTGACAACCTACTTACTTCCAAAGCTTAGCCTAAGGTGTTCCTTCCATCAATTATTTAGGTATAATATTTTTAATGTGATGTTAATGAGGCACATAAAAGAAAACCTATAAGAAACCTAAAGTGTAAATGTTCTAGTGTTGTAAATATGAATTCATGTTAACAAAGGAGTTCCACCATAAATCAAGAAATTTTGTTTATGAGTCAAAGAAATTTGTATAGATGATTATGTGTAACGATTTTAGTTGTAGAAAGACATTAAATCACAACCCAGATGCTAGAATTTATTTGTCGAGGATTATAACCCCTTTTCAAAAACTCAAGAAAACTCACAAAAGCAAAAAGAAAACTTGAAAATGTTTCAAATGCCAAAACTACCACTGAAAAAAATAACAATCAAACAATGTTAGGGGCCTATCCCCTCACGTAGGTAGAATAATATATTTCCATGTAATAAAGGTCAATATTAATAAGGCCTAGCAATAAGGAAGAATAAATACAATGTAAGAAGGCCTAATAGAAGCTTCCACTTCTAGAAGGATCTTCCTCTAGATGGTTCTTTTGATAGACATATTTAGTATAAATAAGAGTCGAGGGTATGAGAACTCTTGTCTTGGATGTTATTGTAATAGAGCTATGCTCTGCTGGAGGTTGGCCCCTCGAAGAGGCAAGTGAAAATTTCTCTCAGTAATCAAAGTGTTCTTTCTGGTATTATTGTGGCATCATTTTGGTATTATTGTGGTGTTTTTCTGGTTATATTATTGTTCATCTGCCATTTCTAGCTATTTATTTATGTTTTGCATACTTTTTATATCTGGAATATTACAAGTGGTATCAGAGCACCTTCCTTGGTAGAAACTTATGGGTTAATTATTTTCAGGGTAGAGACATATTCTGACATATTTAAGCTACACAGATCTATCATTATGCGCATAAACCCATAGTCAGGGATTTATACACACAGGCAATACAAGTGGTACTTAAGAGCACATCTGTTGGCCACCCGTGTAACCCCTATTGGTACCACTTTGAGTGGTAGAACATAAGACAACACCTGTATACGGATCTGTCTAGATCCCTTGAAGCCCTCCATAGATAAATCGATCGACCACCTGACTGCTATAACGTCACCGAGAAAAACACTCGGGAAGATACTCTCTAGTACCTGGGTAGTCGGGTAGTACAACTAAGGGCACAGTCTAGCCTCCTTAGTTGGTTCCTTGAGCTATTGGGATGAGTACTGCTATTGGATCCCACACTTATATCAGAGAGCTATAGCATAGAGAAAAACCTTGTATTTAGAACCCTTGAATACCTAACCCTTGGGAAAGAAACAAAAATAGAACAAACAAGATCTATTGCAGCGCAACTATGTCTCCGGCATTTGAGTTGTGAAATTTCTACACATTTCTTATTTTTCATCATTTGGGCATTTCATCATTGTAGTATTCTTTAGATCAGAGTATAACTTTGCAGGACTAAAAACAAAAAAATTCTGGATCCTTTTGGCACCCTTATTTGAGACCTATTCCATTGGATTTCTCTCTTCTCCCTTATCACAACCATACCTATCATTTTTCAGCAATTTTTTTTTCTTGTGGACCTGACCCCCTTCCAACACCCTTATTTTGGCTTTACCCCATTGGATTCCACTTGTCACACTGATCATTGTGATACACTTCACCCATAACCCATTTTCTATGTGGCCCCACCCACCCCTTTTCATGTTCCCTCGTCATGATGGCCCATACCCGTAGCCAAGACTTGGAAGCTCGCTTCACTACCTTGCACTCTAATTTCATAGAAACCCAACAAGAACTGTGACAACTCAGTGCCAATATTGTCACCATCAATCAAAATATGAATTCCTCCATTGTCGCCCCAATCGTGGAACTCAAAGAGAGCTCAAACAATACATTACTACCCAGCTTGAATATGTCACTACGATGATCTGCGCCAAGCTGCATATCCTTACAGATCTTCCCATATCTGACCAACCTTTACATACCAAAGGTGAAAATTCCTCTCATTTTCATAATTTTCAACCCCATCATTTTCAGTGTGACCTATGCCTTCCGCGTGTGGATGTGACCAAGTTTGATGGATTAGATCCCACTGGTTGGGTAACTCAAATGGAACATTATTTCTCTTTGTATGGCATTATGGATGAGTTGTCCAAACTCCAGTATGGTGTTCTCCATCTATTCCAAGAACGTTGGCAATGGTGGTAATGGAGAAAAAATTCTCTCCAAGGGTATGTGGCTTGGACACACTTTGTGGCAAATCTTTATGAACGCTTTGACATTGACACCAACCATTTAGGTCGTTTGACAAAGTTGAATCAATCTAATACTGTGAAAGAATTTATAGTTGTTTTTGAGAGACTGACTTTTCGTAAAAGGGCATATCTGATGATTTTTTTCGAGAATGTTTTATTAGTGGCCTCAAGGATGAGATTTGTGCCCATGTCCTCATGGCTCGGCCTCAAAGTTGGGTGGATGCTACTAAAAGAGCTTAGGAAGCACAACATGGTGTCTCTTCTCAACACATAAAACCCTCCTTTATTCCTCTCACTAAACCAGTAACTCCCACTCCTCCTTCTACTCCACTAAAGATCCATAAATTGACCAGGGACGAAATGGATGAACGCCAACTCAAAGGCCTTTGTTATAATTGTGATGACAAATATTTTCCAAGACAGAAGTGTAAGTAACAAAAGATTTTTATGGCCATCTTAGAGGTATCAGTGTTTCATGGAAACCTGCATAGGAGATCTAGCTAAAGCAAGTACAAACAAATATTATCAAGAAAGGAAGAGAGATTCAATATGGGAGAATAAGAAAATATATTCACACTACTACAATGAGCTAATGATTGATACATAGATCATGATCAATATGATACAATGAATGAGTGGAATACACTCATATATAGGGAAAAGCATTCCATAATTAAGAAAAGCAATCAAGTAGATAACTTTCCTTACGAATGCATGCATGTGAAGTAGTGATGGTAAAAATAGAAAGTCTAAATAGAACTAGTCAGTTAACTCCCACTGAAATCGTGTGTCGAAAATAGAAATTTCTCCAACAACCCCCCTGAACATCACTATGGAGTAAAAAAAGAGTCCCGACTACTAGGCCATTTTAGGTGCTCGTGTACAATGCAACTAATGAACATTGAATAAAAGTGAGGAAAGAGGGAAAACCATGTGGGAACAAAACCCCCCCTCAAACGATAATGTATCAAAAGAAGAAAATGACAACTGCTAGGCAAATGTGTTCTTCACTGCAAGACGATCCCGCAAAGTCTGAAACTTATGCTCATTGAAAGTCTTCGTGAAGATGTAGAAATATTTATGGATCTGATGAAGTCCTTTGGCAACCTATCGGGCCTTGTACTTCTTTACCTTGTGGACCCATCCGCACCTAAAAATATTCCTTTCTGGTGGATGTGGAACCAGATTCCAAGTCTGGTTCTGTAGGAGTGAGTCATACTCCTTTTGCATGGCTGCTTGCCATAATGGATTTCCCACAACCCTATTGTAGTTCTGTGGATCAGTAGATTGAACCATATAGCAATGCATGGGCATCGCAGGTTCTGAAGATAAAAATACATGAGAAGGCTCCTCATGTTGAGATCGAGTCCTCCTCGAATCCAATGGATTCCCTACAAGGTTGCATGCTGCCTAAAGTGTGGTATGTGCCTTCTTGGGCATCTGTTGAAGCTTCGACGCTAACTTCTTATCTGTATGTACTACCTGCTTATTTCCATGTAGAGAATATAAGTGTATGGAATCATCTTTGATGTCTGAAACTGTTGGAAGAACAAGAGTATATGCATGTTTCAGTGGAGGTGCATGCAAAGTAATCTCCTTACGTGTAAGTAGAATAGAGGAGTCATCATCAGAAAACTTAGTGAATTTATACAACCTTGACTTGTGATCCACTTCACCTATTGAAATGATGGAATTGTCATGCATGTCAATTACTGAAACTGAATCTGATGTAAATTCAACATTTTTTCCTTTTTGAGTGATCTGATAAACTGAGAGCAGATTCGTAGAAAGCTTTGGAACATGTAAAACATTCTCAAAACTTCCATTGTGGAGTCCCACTCTCCCTTCTCCTGCTACTGCTACTGGAGTATCATCCCCCATGAGAATAGGGGGCCTTGATCATGGACTCAAGGAAGAGAAAACTTCCTCTTTTGTTGCCATATGATGGGTTGCACCAGAATCTATAATCCATGAATCAGATGAGGAATTAATTGCAACAAGAGCATGATGATTACCTTTCTTAGGAGCAGGATCTTCTTCCTTCTGCTTCTTGACTCCCTCTGGAATGAAGTTTCCAAGGTTGTTCTGCTGAAGTGCATGTGACATAAGATTGATATGTTTCTTCATGCATGTGGATTCTTCATGATTCAATTTATTGCAGTAAGTGCACTTATTTCCCTTCTTATTCTTCTTGGAATCTGAAGAGTCTTTGGAACCTGAAGAATCATTAAAGGATTTGGAATATCCCTCCTTCCTATTCTATTTGAATGATCCTTTTCCATCCTGCATGGTGAGTGCATGTGCTTTGGGATCTTTCATGAGGCCCATATGTATGTGTTTTTTCTACTCTTGTATAAGGGACTCAATGAACTGAGCCAACGTAGGCATTTTCCAATTTGTTCCAAAAAGACATCTCCCAGAATGGAAATTGGAGACACATACAGTGTATTCTAGTCCTAGCTTGGCCAAGATTGTTAGAATAAGTTGTTTCTCTTGTGTAGACTTATCAATACCACATTCACCCAAGATTAATAGCAAAGATTTAAATTTAGTAAAAAAATCTTGTATATTATCAAAACTTTTAGGGTCTAAGGTATTCAACACTACCTCAAGCATATGACCTTGCATCTCATCATGCTTTCCCAAGAGTCCTTCCAAGGTGGTCCAGATCTCATTTGGAGTATTGCATGCGGAAACATGAAACCACAAATCAGTGGAGATTAACTCAAGAAGTAATCATGTGGCCTCATCCTTACGGTTCACCCATCTTATCTTCTCAATCGTTGATGTAGGTTCTGTTTCTGTCGCCATCGTCAAATTAGACAATCCTTTTCTTTTGAGTTGGAATGTCACCTTGGGATTCCAATCAAAATAATTGTATGGTGTGATGATTACCACCAAGTTTGACTGTATAATAGTTGTCATATCCATCTCTCCCACTGATTCCAAGAACCCCTAAAAATTTACTCTCAATATGCAAGTGAAAAATTAAGAAATTAAGAATTCATATAAGTTTCAGGAGATGATCTTCCGACTTACTTTCTAAGAAAATGGTGAGGAATATCACCAAACAGTTGAAAACCCACTTCCAAAATGGGTCGATTTACTTTCCTCATGGGTCGTTTCCTCCAAAATGTAATATTTTGGGAGAAATGAATATGGAAAGGTACAACCAGAGATTTGTATCAGTCTCAGAAGGCTATCTTGCGGCTAACTTTTTGAGCAAATGATAAATAATATCGCCAAACAGTTGAAAACCCACTTTCGAAATGGGCCGATTTACTTTCATAATGGGTTGTTTCCTAAAAAATGTAATGGTTTGGGAGGAATAATTGTTGAAATTTACGACCACGGATTTAACTCGCTGAAACTCCAATTTTCCTTATTCTTTGGTTTGTCTGGCTTGCTCCAAGCAGAATAGCTTTGATACCATGTTAGTGTTTCATGGAAACCTACACATGAGATCTAGCTAAAGCAAGTACAAACAAATATTATCAAGAAAGTAAGAGAGATTCAATATGGAAGAATAAGAAAATATATTCACACTACTCCAATGAGATGATGATTGATACATAGATCATGATCAATATGATACAATGAATGAGTGGAATACACTCATATATAGGGCAAAGAATTCCATAATTAAGAAAAGTAATCAAGCAGTTAGCTTTCCTTAGGAATGCATGCATGTGTAATAGTGATGGTAAAAATAGAAAGTCTAAATAGAACTAGTCAGTTAACTCCCACTGAACTAGTGTGTCAAAAATAGAAATTTCTCCAACAGGAGGATGTTTTAGAAGAGGATGTTGAGGCTCCCCTTGTGTCTGTGTCACCTGAACCACTGACATAATCCCTCCCTCTAACCCTCTTGAAGTAGAGCTGGTCATTTCCCTAAATTCTTTCACTGGATTCTTTGTTCCCCAAAACCTCAAGCTGATTGGTTACATCAAGCATAGGAAGGTCATCATTCTTGTTGATAGTGGAAGCACCCATAATTTTATTCATTGCCACATTTCTGAAGAAACTAATTTCTATATCTGTGCAGTCAATAATTTCCAAATTATGATTTCCAATGGTGGGTCCATGAAATGTGGAGGACATTATGAAAATGTGCATCTCCAAATTAGTGAATACCACCTGAAAACTCATATGTTTTCTATCAACATGGGCGATTATGACATTGTGTTGGGTGTAGAATGGCTAAGGAATTTGGGTCCCATTCTCATGGATTTTAAGGAATTAACCATGCAATTCGACCAGTAGGGCCAACAATATAAGTTCCAAGGCATCATTGTCGATTCCCTAGAGATCATTAGTTCCCATCGCATGGAAAAGGTGCTTAAAAAAGTTCATTCTGGCATTATTTCCCAACTCCATGCCATACAAGAAATTGAGACACCCTTTGTGTCGCAGGACCTCCAATCCATACTCTCTAAACATCAAGTGGCTTTTTCCACTCCCCAGGTAATCCCTCCTTCCCGTGGTATTCATGATCATTCCATTCCCATTGTCCCAGGAATCCTTCCTCCCAATATCCTTCCCTATCGTAACCCCTTTTCCCAAAAAAATGAAATTGAGAAAATGGTTCAAGAACTACTCAACGCAGGTGTTATCCACCCTAGTACAAGCCCCTACTCTTCTCCCATGGTCATGGTCCTTAAGAAAGAAGTTTCTTGGCACATGTGTCCTAACTTCCGTGCCCTCAACAAACTCACCATTAAAGACAAATTTCCCATTCCTGTCATTGATGACCTCTTGGATGAATTAAGAGGTGCCTAGTTCTTTACCAAACTTGATCTTCATTCTGGCTACCACCAGATCTATATGAAAGAGGTAGACATTCCTAAGACTTCCTTTAGAACTCATGAGTGCCACTATGAGTTTTTTTTCATGCCCTTTGGCTTGTGTAATGATCCCTCCACTTTCCAAAGCCTCATGAATCATGTCTTTCGTCCTTTTCTCCGTCATTTTGTCTTAGTTTTCTTTTATGATATCCTCATCTACAACAAAACCTTGACATCCCATATTGTTCATGTGGATCGAGTTCTCCATCTACTCTCTCAGCATCAAATTTTCCTCAAACAATATAAATGTTCTTTTGGCGCCTCGGAAGTCGAGTACTTGGGTCATCTTGTAGGAAAGGCCAACATCAAGGTGGATCCTAAAAATATTGAAGCTATGCAAGATTGGCCTCACCCAAAGAATATCAAAAGCTTATGGGGATTTCATGGTTTAATAGGTTTTTATCGCAAGTTTGTTAATAATTATGGAAATATTGTGGCACCTCTCACTGAATTCCTTAAAAATAAGTCTTTCACTTGGACTCCGAAAACTGCTCAGTCTTTTCAAACCTTGAAGATGGCCATGTGCACCACTCCATTCCTACCCCTTCCAGATTTCACAAAGACCTTTTCCCTGGAGTGTTATGCTTCCAGGAAAGGAATTGGCGTTGTCCTTTGGCCTTTACAAACAAATAATTATCTGAGAGAAATTTGGGGAAATTAATCTATCATAAGAAAATGTTGGTTATTTTGCATGTCGTTGATGTTTGGCGTCGTAATCTATTGGGGAAACACTTCCAAATTAAGACAGATCATCAAAGCCTTAAGTATTTTCTAGAACAACACCTTTCCTCCCTCGAGCAACAAAAAAGGATGACTATGCTCTTTGGATATGATTATGAGATCATTTACAAGAAAGGAAAATACA
This sequence comes from Picea mariana, assembly GCA_032191745.1. Taxonomy (NCBI): domain Eukaryota; kingdom Viridiplantae; phylum Streptophyta; class Pinopsida; order Pinales; family Pinaceae; genus Picea; species Picea mariana. Next base: position 63,349 of record JASDQU010109147.1, read on the forward strand.
ATGTGGTTGTTCATGCACTTTCCAGAAAATATGAAGATGAAGGGTCCATTTTTTCTCTGTCTTTCATTGTACAAGCTTGGCTCCAAGATGTTCGCCAGGAATATCTACACGATCCCAAAAGTTTGTATCTGATACAACAATTTCAGTCCAGTTCTCCATTTTCCCCAAGGTACTCTTGGCTCAATGATGAGGTTCGATACAAATATTGTTTGTGTTTAAGTAAACAGTCAAAACTTAAATCTGTGATACTTTCTAGGCTTCACGCTACACCCACAGTTGGGCACACGGGGCTTACCAAAACCTATGACCAGGTCAAATGTTCTTTTTTCTGGGAGGGTATGAAACATGACGTTCATAATTTTATGGTTGAATGTGATGTGTGTCGATGCAAAAAGGATGAAATAGTCAAATCTCCTGGCACACTATAACTGCTTTTGATTCCACCTGCTATTTGCTAGGTATCTCTATGAATTTTATTGTAGGATTACCTAAATCGGGCAATAAATCATTCATCATGGTGGTAGTTGTTCATCTTTCCAATTATGCTCATTTATGTGCTCTTAAACACCCATTTACAACATCCACTGTGGCTCAACTTTTCATGGATCGGGTCTTCAAGCTTCATGGCATGTCACATTCTATTGTTTATGATCATGACCCAACTTTCACCAACAATTTTTTGCAATAATTTTTCAAACTACAAGGAACCCAATTGCATCTCAGCACAACTTATCATCCCCATACTGATGGTCAAACTAAAGTTCTCAACAAATTTTTGGAAACATATTTGAGGTGTTTTTCATTGGAAAGGAAGAATCAGTGGGACCAATGGTTACCACTATCTGAATGGTGGTAAAACACTTTGTACCATACAACTACATGCATGACTCATTTTGAAGTGGTGTATGGATAAAATCCACCTTCAATTCTCTCATATTTTCTAGGTGTCTCGAAGGTCCAGGCGGTTGACCAAACACTTACAATTCGAGAGGCTATTCTTCGTACCCTCAAAGAGAATTTGGTCATGGCCCATAATCGCATGAAGAAACAAGAAAATCAAGGTCACTCTGAACATCAATTTACAGAAGGGGATCAAGTGTTTCTTTGACTGCAACCTTACAAGAAAAATTCCGTCAAGGCTGACCATTGTCATAAATTGGCACCCAAATTTTTGTTGGCATGTTTTACAGGAAAGCATGTGCTTGTCATTGATGGCAAGAATAGTAACGTCGATGTTTTACAGGAAAATAATAATCTCATGAGGAGAAGTGAATAGTATTCATAAACAAGAAAGCTCAAAAGAGATAGTAGTTTCTAGAATTGCAGACGAGGTCCAAGAGACGGACTCGCAGGAGCAGAAAAGGTCGAGACCCGTGAACACTTAGAAAATATTCTAAGTCAGATAGATCAGAAGCTCAAGAGGAAAAGCGACAATGGTCGTTGGATCACTAATCCAAAAGACTAGCAACTGTTAGATCCAGGGGATTTGCGAGGAGGTTACCGTTTGGGGAATCTCACTTCAGAAGAATTGGGAACTTGAAAGTTGAATTACCCGAAGCTTGAAATCAATCTCACTTCAGAAGAATTGGGAACTTGAAAGTTGAATTACCTGAAGCCTAAAATCTGAAATGAATGTGGACCATAGGATCTAGAGAAAATTCGATGAACGTCGTATTGAATTAGTGGAAAGATAGGATAAGCAAGGGCTGAGATATGATATCACGATCACCCATACATTTGTCGACCATCGGATCGAATTAATTAAAGGGTAAGTTAAACAGGGCTAAAGAGTTGAGAATTTGATTATCTGAATACCCTTCATCCATCGGATCAAATGTGAATTTATGTTAGTCATTGGATCATTCTAAGTGGAAAGATAGGATAATCTAGAAGAGTTTTATTGCAAACAGATCTGGTCATTGGTCTAAGATCCTGATCCAACGAATGTCATTCGTTTCGGGTATAAATATGTGAGGAGGTTACTCTCCAGAAAAAATATCACTTCAAGACGTCAGTTTGAGATTTGAAATCTCTGAAGTCCAGAGACCCGGAGAGCTGAAATAAGTTCTCAACCATCAGATCATATGAAGAATATTGCAGATGTTAGATCATTCTAAAGTGGAAGGACAGGATAAGTTAGGCAAAGGGCGTGCTAATCTCAACGACCGAGAATCAGTGTCTCAAATCTACAGTCGACAAGGCATATCGGACCCCCACCCCAAGATTTATGCCTTTAACCATGGTGGGGGTTCTGTGTTAGTGGTATTTTCCTTGTGGGACCCTCATATGTGTCACCTTTATGTTAAATTGAACCCCCCTTGCTCATTACCACTTACCGCCTGACCCCCCCTCTAAGTAAACCACCAAACCACTCATACATACCACCTCTATTCTCTAATGTCACACTCCACTACCACGCTCTACCTCCACATTCCACTACACTGCCTGCTGTCTCACCCATGTCAACAGACCACCTAAGCAAGCAAATGTGGTAGACCACGTCAGCAAGAACATGAGTCATCCGATATGAAATATCACTTTGGGTGTATTCTCAACCATTGATCATAGCACAGTGGAAGGATAAGGTAAGTTTGAGAAGTTGAAATTTCAAAGTTCTGGAGGACGATGTTTCGACAATCGTCCATATCAATGTTTTATTAAGTCCTAGCTGTCGGATTGAACAATGAAAGGATGAGTGTAAGGATTAAATCTGACCATTGATTTGTTTCCATGAAATAAATCGTTCGATCTGATCTGTCTGTTTCAGGATCACCATCAAGATCGTAAGATCGATGGTCCCATCGCATTGTGGGGCCAGAACATGCTTGGGTCTTAATTTTTCATGACTGGGCTGAAATCAAAATCATGGTTTTGGAGAAAGGATGCATGGAGCCTCTTAGTGAATTACGGGGTGAAAAGCAGGTTTCCCTCAAACTGCCTATGGATGCACCCGCAATCACGTGTCCATGTGAATTTCATAACCCAATATCATATCATGAAAAAGAGTTAGCACTCACTAGACCAAGATGGGGAAGTGCCTCTTGAATAGGTGATTGGGTCACCTCCAGTGGTCATGTGAAGGAAGGGCCTTAGAATCCAAAGACGACTAGTTAAAACTGATAGAGAAGACGAAGAGTTTCGACTACCAGAGAATCCAAGGAATCTCAGGATAACGCCCATTGATGATGAACACACTGAGAATAATCGCCAGAGAATTCAAAGAGCTTCAGGGTGATCACCAGAGGAACTAAAGAGTCTCGAGGTAATTACCAGTAGGATGAAGACTCATCATAGAGACATTTGACAGATGGAAAAGCTTCAAAGACTGCAATTGCCAGAGAAGCCAAATAATTTCAGGATAACCACCATTGATGAAGAATAAACTCAGCATGATCACTAGAGAGAAAGAAGAGTGAGGTGTATGATTTGGCAGAGGACTTGGCATGATAAATATACACAAAATAGAGAAGATATGGTGGCTTTTGTTAAGAGTTATTCATGCAGGTACAAGCATGTTGTGTGCAGCAGTTGAAATGCATATAAGAGGCATAGTGCATAAAATGGAAATAATACACAGAGCATAAATTGCAGAAAAAAGATATAGAACATAAATGAATATCTGAGAGAGGAAGAGAAAGTTGAGGTGTGCATGCAAAGATAGAGCAGAAGATCAGGAATCTCAATAAGATGCAAGCAGGAAGACACTAATGTAGGAAGAAAATAGTAGAATAGTAGAACAATGATGAGTCTGGTAAGCCCTTTGACAAAACCTGTATCACTGTAATAAGTTTCAGTAACGTAGATTTTATAATCCGGGTGGTAGGGTGGTGCTAGGGAGGACTGTTGTCCTCAGATTTTCAAGTGGGTGCTTTAACATAGGGAGTTGTAGCTTCCATCTAGTTGTTTCTAGAAAAAATAGGGTGGTAGGGTGGTGCAAGGGAGAACTATTGTTCTCTGTTATACAGGTTGGTGCCTATGTAACTGGAAGTTGGTGCTTCCATCCAGTTGGTGCTAGAACACTCAGGGAGTTAGTGCTTCCTTCTAGTGGGTGCTAGAGAAACCAAAGATTTGGTGTTCTCAACAAGTTGTTGCTTGTAAATTAGAGGTGGTAGCCTCAAAAGGATTTGGTGCTCATAAAAATGATAATATATAGAAAATAAAGATTACCTATCATATCAAGAATAAGAGGTTTTTCCCTTTATGGGATTCCTCAGGAAATATCTATCTCTATTTATTTCATGTGTGTGATTGATGTTGAATATTATATTGCTTACTTCCCTGCATTATTGTGATCATCATTGACTATTCTGTAAAGAGTTTGAAATGGGCATAATTGTTTAAGCACAATAACAATTGATTCACCCCCACCCACTCAGTTTTCCAACAATTGGTATCAGAGCGGGTTCCTTTTATTTAAAGGTAGATCAGTAAGCTTAAAAATGACAAGTCATGAAGGAACTTCAACCAATAAACCCCCTCTATTCAATGGAACAAACTTTGGCTTATGGAAATTTAGGATGAGAACCTACATAATGGATTTAGGTGCAAATTTATGGGATGTGGTAGAGACTAGTTATGTAAAGCCAGTTGTACTAGCTAATAAGGATGACAAGATAGAATTCAGCTTCAACGCTAAGGCTATGAATGTTATTCTGAGTGGGCATGTAGAAGCAGAATTTGTAAAATTTATTCACTTAAAATCTGCCAAAGAAATGTGGGACAAACTCATTAGCAGTTATGAAGGTAATGAGAAGGTAAAGGATGCCATGTTTCAAACCTACAGATTACAGTTTGAACAACTAAAGATGAATGAGGATGAAACAGTTAATAAATTTTTCTTAAGAGTTGAGGATATTTTGAATGCCATGAAGGGTCTTGATGAGAAGATTGAAGACTTATTTTTAGTTCAGAATATTTTAAGATCTCTACCAAATAGATTTAATCCAAAATTTTCTACAATGGAAGAACTTAATGATCTTAAGACTTTGTCTATTGATCAACTTCTAGGAACTCTGACTGCTTATGAAATGAGGATTAGTAAGGATAAACCCACCTATAGAGAAGCATCATTTAAAGAAGATAAGAATGAGGATTCTGAGCCTAATGAAATTGAAGCAAAATTTGTGAGAAGACTAAATAAAGGATCAGGCAAGAACCAAAGCAATTTTCCCTTCAAATGTTTTAAATGTGGAAAGATAGGTCACTTTGCATATAAGTGTCCACACAAGAACAAGGACCAAAACTTTGAAGGTGAAGAGAAGTACAAATCCAAGAGATTTGGTAAAAAAAAAAGTTTATGTGTAAACAATGATGACTCCTCAAGAGACATAGATAGTGATTCTTCTTGTGAAGATAAGGTTAATCACTTTATGCTTATGGCCAAAGAGGATTATGATAATGAAATAATAGGAAGTGATGAAAATGATGAAGAAGTTTTAGTTGACTTGGAAGGAGAAC
>JASDQU010109147.1:90770-101084 GCA_032191745.1 Picea mariana
AGAAATGCCAACACTTGGAAAAAGAAAGATAGTGAAAAATGTAGTCTAGTACGTTCAGTACAAAAACAAAAAGACGCCTGGTATATAGACAGTGGATGTTCCAAGCACATGAATGGAGACAAGGATAAGTTTATGTCTATTAGTAAAAGAAAAATAGGAAATGTGACCTTTGGAAATGATGAACCAAGTAAAATCAAGGATAAAGGGATGGTGAGTTTGAGTAATGGTAAAGGAAAATCCCATGATGTTCTGCTTGTAGATGGGCTAAAACATAATTTTATCAGTGTAAGTCAAATGTGTGACAAAGAATGTGAAGTGGTGTTCACTTCCAAATATTGTAAGATAAAGTCTATAAACTCAGGACAAGTTGTGGCTAAAGGCATAAGGATAGATAATAATGTATATGTGATGAAAGAAGATAGAGAAGAGTGTCATCTAAGAAAACATGATGAAAGTTGGTTATAGCATAGGAGACTTGGACATCTAAACTTTGACCACTTAATCAAGCTCAAAAATCTTGAGGCAGTAAAAGATCTTCCAAGAATATCAAAGCCACACGATTCTATGTGTAAACCCTGCCAAGTAGGAAAGCTAACCAAGACAGAGTTTAAATCCAGGAGCTCTACTTCAATAGAGAAACCACTCCAATTAGTTCGTATGGATTTATGTGGACCATCAAGACAGGAAGGCACAGGGAATGAAGAATATTTCATGTTGATCATTGATGATTACTCCAGACTCACTTGGGTTTCTTTTCTTAAAGAAAAAGATGAAGCATTTGAGAAATTTAAATATTCAAGGCTTTAACTGAGAATCAAACATGAAACAAATTAAAGGTTGTAAGATCAGAGTGAGGAGGGGAATTTATGTCAAGTGATTTCAAGGAATTATGTGATAAACATGGGATCAAAAGAGAATACACAATCCCAGGAACTCCACAACAAAATGGAGTAGTTGAGAGGCAAAACAAAACAGTTCAGCAAATGGCTAGGTCAATGATGAATGAGAAGAACATTGGTCAGACCTACTGGGTAGAATCAATACACACAACAATCCATATTCTTAACAAATCTCACCTTAGACCACATAATGACAAGACACCTTATGAACGGTGGTATGAAAGACCTGCTTCAATCAAACACTTCAAAGTCTTTGGGAGTAATTGCTACATAAAGAATAATAATGAAAACCTTGGCAAGTATGATGACAGGGATGATGAAGGCCTCTTCTTAGGGTATGCTACAAACAACAAAGGATACAGATTCTATAATAAGAGGCTGCATAAATTTGTTGATTGTATTGACATAAAATTTGATGAAGGAATCCCAGTAACAGAGGTGAGCAATATTGAATCAACCACAAACGATATATTTGAAGATGAAGATGAACAGGTCCAAGGATAATAAAAAGAAGACTCGAATTCATATGAAGATACAAACACTCAAGTAGACTCAAATCGGCAAACAACATCAAATCCTTCCTCCAAAATTACTCAAAAGAATCATCCTACAAGTCAGATAATTGGTGAGAAAGATAAAGGTGTACAAACTAGGATAAGGATAATCAAAGACATCAAGCAATCACATATAGCCTTCATATCCATGGTGGAACCCAAGAACTTCAATGAAGCTAGTGAAGAGGTAAATTGGTTAAAATCAATGAATGAAGAACTGGATCATATTGAGAAGAACAATACTTGGGAGCTTGTTCCTAGACTGACATATAAGAATGTAATTGGCTCCAAATGGATGTTTAAAAATAAAATGAATGAACAGGGATAAATAGTTAGGAATAAAGCCCGATTGGTCTATAAAGGATATGCTCAAATAGAAGGACTGGATTTTGATGAAACATTTGCACCTGTAGCAAGATTAGAAGCTATTATAATGTTTCTTGCCTATGCTTGTCATAAGAAGTTTAAATTCTATCAAATGGATGTCAAGTCAGATTTTCTAAATGGAGATCTAAAATAAGAAGTCTATATGGAACAACCAGAAGGTTTCCAACTATCAGATAACCTTGACTTTGTCTGCAAGATGAAGAAAGCCTTATATGGGTTGAAACAAGATCCTTGTGCCTGGTACTACAGATTGGATAAGTATCTTCAAGACAAAGGGTTCAAGAGAGGAACAATTGAAAACAATCTATATATCGAAATAGAGGGCGATGATTTTCTCATTATGTTGGTCTATGTAGATGCATCATCTTCGAAAGTAATAATGCTTCACTGGTAAAATGGTTTGCTTCTACCATGCAATCTGAATTTGAAATTTCTATTGTAGGGGAACTGCCATTTTTTCTTGGTCTACAAATTACTCAGAGGTCTAAAGGAATATTTCTTTCTTAGGAGAAATATATAAGACAAATATTGAAAATGTTTCAAATGGAAGATTCTACACCTATAAGCACACCTATGGTCACTGGATGCAAGCTAAGAAAGGATGATGACTCACCTAATGTTGATGAGAGTTCATATAGGTCTATGATAGGTAGCCTATTGTACATCACAACATCTCATCCATACATAATGCATGTTGTTGGAATGGTAGGAAGGTATCAGTCAACACCTAAAAAGAGTCATTCGAAATCCATCAAAATAATATTCAAATATTTGAAAGGAACGATGAACTATGGCCTATGGTATCCTAGGAATCAGAATTTTCAATTATTAGTCTATTCAGATGTTTAATGGGCTAACTGCATGGATGAAAGGAAAATAACAAGTGGAGGTATGTTCTTCTTAGGAGATTCCCTTGTATCATGGTTGAGAAAGAAGCAAGGTTCCATTTCCTTATCAACTACATAAACTAATTACATTGTAGTTTCCACTTCTTGTACCTAAGTATTATGGATGATTCAAACACTTGCATACTTGGAGGTAAAATATACTGCACTGATCCCAATTCATTGTGATAATACTAGTGTAATTAGTGTGTCAAAGAATCCTGTATTTCACTCCAAGACCAAGAATATAAACATCAAGTATCACTTCTTGATGGAACATGTGACCAAAATTGTTGTTTTTTTGCATTATATTCCATCCAAAGATTAGATTGTTGATATCTTCACTTAACCGCTTCCAAAAGATCAGTTTGTGTATCTGCACCAGAAGTTGGGTGTGACCCCATTATCAAACTAAGAGAGTCCATCCTATCAGGGGGAGTATGTGTTGGTTGAATATATGATACTTCCACAAATTACTGCAACAACTCAGGGGGAGCATGTTTTCTTTGACATTGATGTCAAAGGGGGAGAAAAGGAGTGATATGGATGCTACAGTTGGAGGTCCAAGAAGCATCCTTTTAGGGTTTCCATCAATGCCAAAGGGGGGTATTATTGGCATGTTTTACAAGAAAGCGTGTTCTTGTCATTGATGGAAAGAACAACAATGACAATTTTTTACAAGAAAAGCATAATATCAGGAGGAGAAGCGAACAATATGCAGAAACAATAAAGCTCAGAAGAGACAGAAGTTTCCAGAATTATAGACGAGGTCCAAGAGATGGACTCGTAGGAGGAGCAAAGGTCAAGACCCATGAACACTTAGAAAACATTCTAAGTCAGAGAGATCAAAAGATTGGGAGAAAGAACGAGAGTGACCATTGGATCACCAATCCAAAAGACCAGCAACCATTAGATCCAGGGGATTTGCAAGGAGGTTACCATTCGAGTAATCTCACTTTGGAAGAATTGGGAACTTGAAAGTTGAATTACTCGAAGCCCGAAATCCAAAGTGAATGTGGACCATCGGATCTTGAGAAAACGCGATGATCCTCGGATTGAATTAGTGGAAGGACAGGATAAGCAAGGGCTGATATCTAAGATCATGATCACCTGAGTATATGTCGACCGTTGGATCGAATTAATTGACGGGTAAGTTAAATGGGGCTAAAGAGTTGAGAATTTGATTATCTGAATACCCGTCAACTGTTGGATCAAATGCAAATTTTCGTCAGTCGTTGGATCATTCTAAGTGGAAGGACAAGATAAGCTAGAAGATATGCATCGCAGATAGATCGGGTCATTGATCTAAGATCCTGATCCAACGAACACCATTCTTTTCAGGTATAAATATGTGGGGAGGTTACTCTAAAAGAAAATCTCACTTCAAAATGTCAATTTGAGATTTGAAATATCTAAAGTCCATATACCCGGAGAGCCGAAATACATTCTCGACCATCGGATCATCCGAAGAAGATCATAGCCGTCAGATCATTCTAAAGTGGAAGGACATGATAAGTTGGGAAAAGGGTGTGCTAATATCAACGACTGAGTATTGGTGGCTCAAATCTACAGTCGACAGGGAATATTGGACCCCCCCGAGATTTATGTCTTTAACCATGGGGGGGGGGTCCAAGTTGGTGGCATTTTCCTTGTGGGACNAATATCAACGACTGAGTATTGGTGGCTCAAATCTACAGTCGACAAGGAATATTGGACCCCCCCGAGATTTATGTCTTTAACCATGGGGGGGGGGTCCAAGTTGGTGGCATTTTCCTTGTGGGACCCTCATACATGTCACCTTTCTGTTAACTTAGACCCCCCTCACTCATTACCACTTACCACTTGACCCCCCCTCTGAGTAAACCACCAAACCACTCATACATACCACCTCTGCACTATGACATCACACTCCACTACCATGCTCTTCCTCCACATTCCACTACATTTCCTACATGTCTCACTCACATCAATAGACCACCTCAGCAAGGACATGTGGCAGACCACGTCAACAAGGACATGATTTGTTCGATCTAAAATATCACTTTGAGTGTATTCTCAATCGTTGATCATAGTACAGTGGAAGGATAGTGTAAGTTTGAGAAGTTGAAATACAAAATTTTTGGAGGGCGAAGTTCTGACAACCGTTCAACTCAATGTTTGATTAATTCCTAGTCATCGGATTGAACAATGAAAGGATGAGTGTAAGGATCAAATATGACCATTGATTTGTTTCCATGAAATAAACCATTTGATCTTATCTGTATGTTTCAGGATCACCATCAAGATTGTAATATCGATTGTCCCATTGCATTGTGGGGCTAGAACATGCTCGGGTCTTAACTTTTCATGAGCGGGTCACAATCGAAAACACAGTTTCAGAGAAAGGACGCATGGAGGCTCTTAGTGAATTGCGGGGCAAAAAGTGGGTTTCCCTCAAACCTCCTATGGACGCACCCACAATCGTGTGGTCACATGAAGTTCATAGCCCAAGGTCATATTGTGAAAAAGAGCGCTAGCGCTCACTAGACCGAGATGGGGAAGAACCTTTTGAATAGGCGATTGGGTCACCTCCATTGGTCATGTGATGGAAGAGGATTAGAATCCAAAGAATCCAAAGACGAATGGCTATAACTGACAGAGAATATGAAGACTTTCGACTGCCAGAGCAACCAAGGAATCTTAGGATAAATCCCACTGATGATGAACACACTGAGCATAACCACCAGATAATTCGAAGAGATTTAGGGTGATATCCAAAGGAACTGAAGAGTCTCGAGGTAACTACTAGTAGGATGAAGACTCATCATAGAGACATTTGACAGATGGAAAAGAGTCGAAGACTGTAACTTCCAAAGAAGCCAAAGAATCTCAAGATAACGATCACTGATGAAGAACAGACTCAGCATGATCGCCAGAGAGAACGAAGAGTGAGGTGTATGATCTGGTATAGGACTTGGCATGATACATATATGCAGAACAGAGAAGAGATGGTGGCTTTAGTTGAGATTTATTCATGTGGGTACAATCATGTTGTGTGTGGCAGTTGAAACACACAGAAGAGGCATAGCGCATAGAATGAAAATAATACATAGAGCATAAATCACAAAAGAAATATATAGAACATAAATTCATATCTGAGAGAGGAAGAGAAAGTCTAGGTGCGCATGCAGAGATAGAGCATCCTGGTGATGACTTGTCTTCATCTTGACATTGATGTATTACTTCATAACTGTTTATTTGAATATAAAAAAAAAGAGTTATTCTACATGTGAAAGAAACAAACCAAAACTAAACTATTTAATCTATTGCTAAACCTATCTTAAACTACATTGATTATTAAATACTACGTGAAATCAAACTTCCAATGTAACCATCGAAGTAACTCTAATCCTACAAAAATAAAATGGTCAAGTATTAGTACCTGAGATCATAATACTTCATATCTAAGAATCAAAAGAATTAAATTTAAATTTCTATTCACAAAGAGTAGAAAATGAAATAGAAACTTCTTCATAAAGGATTCTTGTAGCCAAGTTGTTGATGACGTCAGACATTCTCCAGGACACAAACTTGAGAGAGAGACCCTGAGAGGGGTGTGTCATTCCTATCTGAGACAGATATGGAATGTAGAGATGGCATCCTCCTTATAGAGAGTTGATAAGAACTCCAGATGATTCTCCTGTGTAACGCAGTGAGAAAGGAGATCTGTAGAATTGGACGTGCATGTGGATGAGCACAAGGTGAACATGTGAATTCCCAAAGAGTTGGGTCCATTGTCATGAGATAGAGATGAATATGATGTATTATCCTCCTCTGATCATAGAGTTTATGATGAACTCCAGCTGACTCTCCTATGTAATGTAGTGGGAAATAAGATCTGTTGAGTGGATGTGCCTATGGATGAGCACATGTGAGCATGATCCTAGTGGGTGAGCACTAGTGAGAGTGGTTCTTCTGTGTAATGCAGTGATCCAAAGATATGGACATCCCTATGGATGTGCCCCTAGTGTCTAAGAACTAGTGGGTGTATGATATCCCTTCCTATATTTTTCAAGAGTCAAACCTTCCTGTAACCCTAATTGTAATGTAAAGGGTACAGGTCGACCCCACCTTAATGTAATTGATAATTAATGTAAAATATAAATAATCTGATTAATATTAATTATATTATGAGATAGAGAGGTCATCCCTATTTTCCCAATAGAAACTTATGTTGATAGGTCAAGTCTAATATAAGTAAAAGTAAATTCCTCATTGAGGAATCATATCTTTTGTGTGAGTTTGGAAATTTCAGCAAGTACATCTTCTTGGGATAAGTGTGCACCTCTCTTGGGCACTAGTCTTCTAGGGTTTGTAAGCACCCTCTTGTGTGATAGGTTTTCTTGGTGGTGAATTTCTTTCTCTTGAATAATATAGCAAAGGATTTGGCTGGGTTTACTTCCCTTGTTGAGAAGGGTTTCCCAGGATACTTATTGTGTACTTGTGCATGGTATTTCTTGTGATCTTGGTTGCTGCAACATAATTGGTTATAGTTTAAGTAAAATGATAAATTCGAATGAACCTCATGCTTAAAACTTGTCTATTGAAAAATCAACATCGTTTCAGAGAATCGGTCTTGAAGAACCCATTGCACAAGCATCTACCAGTCTCCTCTCTTTTCTGTAGAACCGTACGACCCTCCTAGGGTTTCTATAAAATCCATATGGCCCTCCTTTCTGAGGTGTTTCAACCATTAATACTTGAACATTGGGGATAATTTTGGCATAGGAGAGTACGGCCTCATCCAACACACCTTCAAAAACTCTCAGAGTGAAATTCTGAGCATTTTGAAATTTTGGCCTTAGGGTTTCGCTAATTTCTACAGAAATTTCAGAATTAGGGTTTTTTCAACTTATTAAAGAAGCTATTCAACTCATCAGTGTTCCCTTACCTTTCAAAGAATTATTTTTGACATTCATAAGTCCAAAAATAACTAAAAGTGCTATCCTAGCTTAGCTGTTAGGTTTTCTAGCCCAGTTGACAAGGGTTTGTGAAGAATCTAAAATTATGATGAACAAAACTATGATGAAATATAAGCTTGATGGATCAAGCAAATTCAAGTTCCTGGAAAACAAGACTTCATAGGAAGGATTATTGTGGTTGATACAAAAAGGTGACACTGCAACTACCTTCTTCATGAATATGTCAAGAGGACACAGATCAGCCAGGTTCCATTGGTGAAATCATATCAGCACCCTTGGGTATGCACTTGTATATATATTATTTGTATCATTTTCATGAGGGAAATTGCAGGAGGAAGGAACCTTTTGATGAATTCATGGATACAGAGGGATCTCAGTTCATTCAGAGGAACAACACATTGGAAATGAAGACTACAGGTTTGATTGTTGTAACTGTCACTCCTCTAACCTATATTTATAAAGTTTTCTACATTACAAGTAGGTGTTGTATGTTAGCACTCTGTAATTTGCCCAAGGCTGTGGAGGTAGTCATAGAGGCAACATCAAAACCACTTGGAGTCTTGGATATAGCCCTCCAAGACTCAGAGAGGGATCTCTCTGTCTAATATAGTTTTTTTTTTGGAATAAGATATTAGGCTAGTTATGCAGAGCATGGGTTTGTTTATGGATTTTGAATTGTTTTGGTTGAGACATGGAAGAGGACCATTGAGAAAAATGGAGTCAAAGGTAAAGACGATGATAAATTAATAACCAAGACAAAATCTGACCAGGAAGGGTAATCATGCTAGTGGATCCTTTGAGATTATAAAATGGAAAATAAGAATAAACTAAACATTATTTCAAATGTAGAGTAGATTATATCTGAATTCTGCATTTCAAACTTGGAAGAAAACATAGATATTGTCTCGAGCCATCACAGGGTGCCAATAACAAATCCTGCACATTATCTTCTCGTAGAAAATACAGAAAGAAAAGCATGTGAAATAGAAAATAATGAGTTACATCAGAGAAAACTTCACCACTAAAACACAACACAGGAATCTCGAAATTTGGTGCCTTTGTATTCCTTCATAAAGTCATTTACAGCCTATGAGCATTTTTATATTTTAATCATCACAAGTCCCAACCCCTTCACACATTTTAATTACAAAAATTTATAGAAAATACTCTCTCCCAAGCTCAGGAGGTCGAATCCAACCAATTTCCCAAAGATAGCAACCGTTACATCGAATTTTAGAACTATCTACCATGAAAAAAGGATCAAATTTTCTGAAAAATGGGGGTCAGAGATGAGATCATATCTCTCAGATATTAATAGTTGTTACAAAAATGGAGGGGGTTTTTGTAGAAGAGTCTGTCTTGAACAAAAACCTCTTTTTTTTTTTTGAAATTCATCTCCAACTCACTGGAATCCTTCTCAAAACAATATGTCTCAATCACAAAATCTGGAAAACTGAAAAATGGGGCTAAAAGATCCCTTCGAATCTCCCAATTGTTGACACTTGTGTAAATTCTGGGAGAGTTTATTGTTCTTCAGCTTGTGCTGAATAAAAAACTCTCTCGGATTTTCAAAATACACTCCCTTTTTCCCGTTGTCTTCTATTCTAAAACTAGGGAAAATACAACAAAATCCCAAGAAATAGGTTATGATTTGACTCATAAAAACTAAATATAATTTGATTTGAACTTGACAGCAACATATTGAGGAAGAGTCATAACCATAAAATCTTTCTGGATGCCTTTGAGATCATTTAAGAATCCATTTTTCTTGATCTGAGGAGATTTATGTGCTTTCTGTTCATAACAGAACTTTTGGCAGCGAACACGTATAGAATAGAGCCAATTTAGCTATCGAAAGTCAAGGGATTCGGCAGCTAACAACACCTCTGCAGACCAAAATAAGCTATCTAAAGTCATGAGTTTCCAAAATCGTTCAAAATTGAAAAATTTGATTCCTTTACCCTGTCTAACTCTTAGGATTTCTTGTTTAGTTCCATAGCAACTTCAACCAATGCTTCTAAACTGGGATGAGCTCTTGGTTTAGGTTTTCTAAGCATTGTTTTAAAACTCAAGAACTTGATCATTTGGTAAATCTTCTAGTTTTTCTTAGACAGTCTTTTATTCTTCCTTTCCAGATCTACATGCATCAGAGTTAACCTTTTAAATGAGTCTCTTACCTCATCAAATGTCCTTTTCATAGCCTGATTCTGAGATTTGATGACTCTTTCTAACAGCCTAAGCTCTGTGACTTATTTTTTCAGCTTCTGAATCTTGGATTCTTTACTGATCTTCTTCTTGTTGGTGTCTGAGGTATCTCAAAGGTTGGAGCTTCAACTTCAGTTTCCTCTCTCTTCTCTATGGGTGGCTCGGACTAGAATCTGAGTATGGCAAATTCAAGACGTTTTTATCAACAACACTGCTCTGGCGCTCTATTCCCTGATGATACCCTTGCAATGTTTCACAAAACATGTAGCAGCCTGCATCCTTAAAGATATGACAAATCTCTGGATGAGATTCCAAATAGGAAATATCAGTGAGCTCTTTCCTGAGTAGAGCTCCTCCCTTCTTCATCTACAAAACAATGTCAACACCTGCAATACAATGGAACCAGGCTTGGGGAGACAAAAAG
>JASDQU010109148.1:5985-19537 GCA_032191745.1 Picea mariana
TAATACACGATTTCTATTAATGAAATAAATGTACAGAGACTGTAAAATACAGAGTGAAAGACTCGATAGAATGGTGGTAGCTTATCTCTGAGAAGAGATGTGACAGCTACTCGCATTCGCAAGAAGATGATTACAATGAGGCTCTAAAGGCATTTTTACAATAAACAGGAATGTCAAAAGTCCTAGACATCCAAAAACCTAACCCTAGGAGATGAAGCGCCAAAAGTCATGTGGGCCCTGTTAGCGTCGGAAGTCACTCCTGGATTGCTTGCAGGAGCAGAGCCCGACACCCATCAGTTTAATGTCACGATTTGTTTATAAAGGGGTGATCGGATGGAGGTAAATTCGGAACAATATCGTCTCAACTCTGAAACTAGGCCAGGCAAGCATGGGCGAGTGAGGTCTTAGATAAACTCCAAATAGTGAGTTGTAATAAGGGTGAGTAGGTGGAAGACTTGCATAAGAAGAGTGCAGGGGAATGTTCTAAACATCAGGTTTCTAACAGACTGTGAGAGAAGGCATCTGAAGGCAAGATCTTCTTACACCCAAATGCAGGAAACTAGAGAAAACAGTAATGCAAAAATAAATCATTTATCATAACATAACTGTGCTAATTCATATGAAGCATTCGATCATGAACTCTCTGGCATGAGACGAAACACAGATGGAAAAGGAAAATTGTTTGTCATAAAACAAGAAATCTCAAACACAGATGCATAGCCATAGAACTAGAATGATCATTAAAACTTTACAGTCGGGAGCTTCGCTCTACCATCGATAGATACAAAAATGGCAAAAACGCCTTCATATACTCAAAACAACAACAGCAACAAAATCAAGACGTTGCATTAAACACATTGCGTCTGCATGGCTTCTGACAATCTGCAGCTGCAATCTTTGAATGATCGTGCAACTTCGGCAGACGCAATCGGACTCTCTGACAGTTCCGTGGGCGAATCGACATGCCTTTAATTCGTCGTCGGACTTTCCCATTATGGCGGAGCTGATGTCTAACCACCACCAACTACCTCAATAACTGCTTCATGGGGATTGAGGACGACCCGGCCAACTCAGCACTTTCGGGACATGGAAGGCCTCCTGCGCTGCCACCTGGATTAGCTCGAATGGCCTGATGAATAGACGTGGAGGCCATCGTGAAGGTTGGGGGGAACGTAATGGGATTGGTGGTGCCGAGACTACGAGGGTGGAAATGAGAGGTGATGAGGTGTGAGGGAGGTTACAGAAGAAGACACATGGTGGAAGGAAACAAATGAAGGGGGTAGGAGATTTAGATATGATGGGCACATTTTAGTAGGAGGCTGGCGTGGGACACTTGGCAGGTGATGAATGGATGACGAGATGGGAACGGGACCACACAGACCAGAAGTGGGGAGATGGACAGATGGCGAAGGATGAGGAAGGGGCTAGAGGGAGCGATCCTCATCGCACGGTCAGGTGGACGACAGATGGCAATATGATACGACAAGGAAGGGGGCCCCACATTGATTTAAAACTGCGCAGCTGAGAATGATGGGATCACCTGAGCGCCGCTGATCCGGGCGCTTTGATCTTAGCCGTCGGAGAGATGCGCCCCCGATTCCGAACCCCCCCCCTCCGCTTAAAGGTAGAAAGGCGGGAGGGGTCTGGAATCGCCTCGCACGCCGTTGATCCGGGAGCTTTGATCTTGACCATTGAAGAGGTGCGCCTCGGATTCCAGACCCCCCCCCTCCACTTAAAGGTAGAAAGGCGGGGGGGCTCCGGAATCCCATGTACGTCGTTGATCTGGGCGCGCGGATGCCTGCCGTCCAGATCTGTTTGCTGCTTACCATGGGCACATTTTGCATCTGAAACTTAGGACAAGTGGGTTTTTAACCCATTCTTTGCATTCTAACCCCCTTACAAGAAATATCGCTAACAGGCCCCGTTTGGGTAAGTTAGTACATCAACTTCCTGGGGTTGTAACTTTTGCATACGATCTTCGTTTCAGGCGTATGATAGCTCGTTGGAAATTTATCATCGAGGAGATTAATTTTGGGGGTTCAATCATTCTTTCAGCTATCATTGAGAACCTTTATCTCGAAAAACCTTCATTTGGGCCCTCAAAATGGCCCCGGAAGTTAAAAATTGCTAAAAATAGTAAATTGTCAAATTTGCCAGAAAACTGTTTTGAGCCAGTCGGAAAAGGTGGGTGGCCACCGATATCCACCTGGATCATGTCAGGTTTACACATGGAGGTAAATACCTCCCGAAGCTACCATAATATCAACACTAGCATGGGAGGATCTGATTTGCGTACTAGAGGGTGAGATTATAGCAAAGGGAATGAGGAATGTTAGCCATGATTTACAGAAATGAAGGTTGTGTTATGTAACTAAACCACTTGAAATATGATATGGGTGAATCAGTTAATATGTACTCCTACACGCTAACCCAGGCGTCCACCAATTGAATACATGGATCCTATGGATGATGCATTTTTATTTTTATTTTATGGAGAAATTTGGTTTGGAAATTAACTTTCAGAGATAAAATCTACAATTTGGAAGCATTAAGCGGTTGGGATGATTGTTTGTCCTTCAAAATCACACCATTTCTTTCTAACTAAAAAAAATATCACATATTTCTATCACTTGAAGAAATAGAAAACATTATGGTGGATAGATTTGTGATCTTCCATGCGATCCCTTTCCAAATAACTTAAAAAAAAAAATGAAAATACCTCTGGTCAAAGAGTTGTGCCTTTGTTTTATGAGGGACGTTTTTTGCACATGGAGATGAGTGTTACCGCATTGTTGTTGGAGGTTGCGCATGGACGGTACCCTTTCTCTTTTTATTGCATATCTTCACCTCTAGTTGTTGGGAAGATCCACATTGTTGATTGTCCATATCGCAGATTGAATGGTAGAAGTCGTTGATCTTGCATGTTCCTTATAAGCAAATGGTTGCTTCTCTCGATTTTGTACTCCTTATTC
This sequence comes from Picea mariana, assembly GCA_032191745.1. Taxonomy (NCBI): domain Eukaryota; kingdom Viridiplantae; phylum Streptophyta; class Pinopsida; order Pinales; family Pinaceae; genus Picea; species Picea mariana. The sequence continues at coordinate 8,958 of JASDQU010109148.1, forward strand.
GCCATTGATTAACGAAAAATCTCCATGAACAAAATAGTAGCGTAGCATTCGATCAAGGCATGGATTGTGACTCTATTGCATTGACTTAGTTGATATGTTGCTTTAGATCTCAGTTTAGATTCATGATTTCAATCCAACATAGCAACAAGCTCTCCTATTTTGCGTTAGGCGAACATTTTCATCATTGACCAATCAAAAAATTGTCTTGTATCAAAACATCTTGTCTCTCATGGAACACCATAATGAATTAAAACTATCAGGCCCTTAAGAACTATAAGATCTATGATACCAATTGATAAAACAAAGAAGCTCTGATACTAATTGATAAAATATACATAAGAACAACAACATGGCGGAAAAGGATCACTAGCAAACACTCTATGTATTCACACCAATGTTACATATTTATAGTACAATGGGTGATGCCACCTCATAGAGATATTTGCTCTAGATCCTAAAATCATGCATGATGACTAGGCTAGGAAATCTTAACTAACTCATTAGTCATCACTTGAGGATATATTACTAATATCCTAAATGAATAATACAAATGTAGGTGACAATTTAGACTTAGTGATTGGTAAAGGTAAGCCATAGGCTAACAACTAAGTTCCTTCTAGTTGGGCCTCCACCAAAGGCAAGCTCATAGAAGAGAGAAAATGAAGTTCTCAATCAATAAGGGAAGATCTTGGGGGTTGAACATTGTGTTCAGACTTAAAGTACAAAGGGATGCAGACTCAATATGATGTGAATAATTTCTCCAGATTAACTTTGCTCTCAAAGTTGAATTCTTTCTCCTCTTTTCCATAGCTCGGAATTGGCCCATTTATAGCCTTCAAATGGAACTGAAGGGCCGAGTCAGAATGTTTCCAGTATACGAAAGGCCAAGGATCATTGATCTCCTGTCATGACATGGAAACCAGACACCATTTTTCATTTTTGGACACAAATCCTGTTGTACGCAAGGTGTAGTGGTGCAGCCTACATATACGCATGTTGTATAGTAGGCAAGGTGCGTACATGTGGAAAAACATGCATTTTTAGCTCTGGGATTTGAAAAAAGGGATGAAAAGTCTAAATAGGGAAATGAAAAAAGGTCTTATGTGCAAGATTGCGTAGGGTGAGGCAAATATTGCTATAAAATATGCCCCCTAATGTGTGAGGTCAGAGGAGTATCTGCGATGGCCGAAATACATTATAAAAACTAAGAAGTGGAGTGATGGGGAACCAGCTGGAAGAACTAGTTGCTCATTACATTCTCCACTGAATTTCCATACATGGCTGCCAATTTTGAATTACATTGCAGATCCATGTGAAAAGACACCAAACAACTGTCTGTGGCCATGAAATAGGCAAATACAAGTGCGGTTATATGCCATAGGTTGTCATAGTCACGAACAAGTCCCAGTAGAACTAGTTTCAAAATCAATATGAAGATATTCATATACCATGGAGTACAATCTGATCTCCCATGATCACTGAAGTCATATAGGTACTAGTCCAATGAAAAGGAACCAACAGCTCAGGAAAGTTGTAGCCACATACTGATGTCTTCAAGTCTTCTACACAATCTGACAAAGGTGAAAGTCTACATCATGTGAATAAAGGAGTTTAGGTCAAACACAATGAGACATCGTTTGATTACCGGTCATTGAGGTATACCGTTAACAAACGCAAGACAGCCTACTGATAATGAAAGTAGGTATCAATGCACCGAATACATGCTTACAAGTGTGAATAAATGAGTTGGGGTCAAACACTTAAAGAATCCATCGATTAGGAGACATTGATGTATTCCCAATTGTTGATGGAAAGAGAACCTGCCACTAATGACTGCAAGCCTCAAGATACTCATAAGACTCTAGGTCTCATTTCCAGAATAGATAAGTTGAATTCGATGGAAGGACACCCATTGAAAGGAGAGCATTAAGGCATATTTCATCATTCAGCATGAGGTACAAAGCAAGAGCTTCATGATTTGGAGGAAATCGGATGAAGAACATGTTCATGAACCAATGACCCTGTGCGTCTTTCGTGTGTGCCAAGTGCAAGTGGTACATGAAAAAGACCCTCAGAATAGTAGACAATGAGGAAAATTGTTGGCAAAGACGAGGAAACCACCAATAAGGCTAATGGCATCCAAGACACTATATGAATCCCAATGTGTGAATATATGTCTTTTCGTCAAACACAAGGGAAACCACCCATTCAATGACCAATGATGAAATTTCAACTGTTGGGTTCAAGGTTACCTACCAACGATGGAAGTAGGACCAGGTTGTGTGATAGGACTACAGCATCATGTGATTCTAAGACAAACTGAGGGCATGGCCGACATGCAAAGTCAAGATTTCTGAGGAATGGTTGAAACAAGTTGATAGACTTCCTTTGAACAAGAGCATGAGACATTTGGAAGACTCCGGAAGCATAGACTCAATGATGAAACCATGAGATGCAGGAGGCATCAACAAAATTCTCCATAGGGACTCGAAGAGTAACCAGTCGATGGAGAAAACTCTATGTAACGAGCTCAGTTTCCTAAGGCCATGCTAATCCCAAAATTATGATAAAAATTGGATTCAATAACTTTGTTCTATGTTCAAAGGTGACACAATTGCTGCCAATATAATATAATACTCCCTTCTCGCCCGAATTTTTTTGTTTTTTCATAGACAAATGAATTCTATGATACATAGGAGGAAACGAGTGTCGCAAGTAAGAAAAACTAGTTCCAGCAGTGGAACATACCTATTCTCAATGCAAGGAGATGCATGCGGGAGATGGACACTCGGGGGAATGTTCCCTCCTGGGTATAGGGTATCAAATTGTGAAGGATATAAACGAGGCTCGGCTTGGTTGAGGATGTAAAATTGCTGAGGCAAACGGTTTATAACGCAAAGCAAGAACCGGCTATAGGCTCAATATTGCAAGCAAGGGAATGAGATGGAATCACAACTTAATGCCAAAAAATGTCATTTTTCATAATCGTAGTCTACTTGGTTTGAAAAAGGGATAAACTTGTACCAAGTAGACGTCCTTTCAAATCCAATTTACGAGTGTGAAAGATACAAGTTCACTTGGAAATATTTTCGCTTTTTGTAAACGATTCAAAAAAGAGCTTAACTAAGACTCACGACCTTTCAAGTCCAATTTAACGAGTGTGAAAGGGTCAAATCACTCGGCAATCTTTTCTCTTTTTAGACGAGTCAGAAAAGAGCTTAAATCAGACTCGTTTAGTAGTTTCTAGGAGGCATGTCATAGGGGAGGCCAAGGCTCCCGTGATGGACTTTTTTGGAATGTCAGTATCTTACGAATAGCCGACATAAGCTTGGAAAAACCCAAAGCTCTCCAAGTCGAGGAGGATAAAGTTCTAGTGGAGTTTATCATCTTCGTGATATATCAAATAATGTCTCTTACTAGAAAGGACATAGGCGAGGGCATTGGATACCCCACAAGCCCATCCCAATCAAAGGGAACTTCTCCAGAACTTGAAGGGAGAGTACTTGGAGAGAGTAAAACTCTCTCTTGTGCAGAAGGAGTGTTATCAAGAATGTTGACAACATGGTTGAAGGATGCATCACCCTCCAAAATGAGAGTTGGATTGACCAGATATTGCACCGGTACGACCACTTCTTCAATTATAGGTTGAAGAGGATGCATGATAATAGGAATAGGGGACACATTACCCTTGATAACGGGGGTATGGTCAGGAGAGTATTTCAGCAGTATGACTGTCGTGTCAATCAAAGGAGAAACAGGGTGTGGAGAAACCACAGACACTTTAGAACCCAAAGGGCTCTCAGGTGAGAGCCATGCTTCTGGTATCCCAGCAGTAGTTGGACACAAACGTAAGGTGATCTCCTTTGCAAGTCCTGCAAAGGAATTTATGCTTACGTCTGAGACATCTAGGCTTCTCGATGCCCCCAGTGTCATTCAAAATGGTTGGCGACATGCTCTCAGCGTGACTAGAAAATGCTAGAGATTCATCTCCCACATGATGTACATAGGTTGGAGATGTGACATCGATATTATTCGTGGCGACTAGAGTGATTCCCCCAGCATGACTAGCAGCGGCTGGGTGTGGGTCATCAACATGACTGGCAGAGGTCGTCGACCCATATCCAACATGATTGGAAGAGGTTGGTGATGGAGCTCTAGTATGACTGGCAGTGACTGGAATAGCGGTGGGTTGTGGCATTTGATACCAAGGTCCAGGGAAAGATTGGCTTTGAAACATTGCAGGCCATGAAGGGTCATGGTTTACCCCCTATCCCTGCCTGGAAATGTAGTATCCTCCACCTAATTGATCCAAAGAGGTTTGTACGGGCATCATCACTGAAGTCTGCAAAGAGACAGAGGTATGATAAGGATTATTCGAGGATATATGTTTCCCCCATGTGAAGGGGTTCCGTGAAGAGGGTATCCTGAACCGTAAAACTTATTATCCCCGTATGAAAGACCCAGGGATATATGTGGACCCGTCATCGGAAAAGTGTTCGAAGGAACCGGCATGGTGGACGAAGGATACACGGATGGTGTGTAATAAGTAGAATAAGCACTCATTTGAGTATTGTCTCTTGAAAGAGCATAGCTAGGACTCGATCCGTAAGAGGGGAGGTTCCAACCTCCCACGGTGAGAGTTGGTTGAGGGACATGGCCCATATCAAATGAAGAGGTAGGTAGCTGGGCCATGGTGCCCCCGGATCCAATGTTAGGATTCATATAAGTGGGATAGGGAGAGGATGGAAAGGGTGAAGGCACATTTGGCATATCAACGGGAAAATGATTAGAGACCTAAGGCATGGAATAAGTGTCATAATTTTGCATACCATTATGAAAAGTGGACGGATTCGTCCCCATGAAATGAGTGAGAATCATGGGGGTGGTAGCGGTAAAAGAGGGAGCAATGGGAACTCCACTATCCATGATAATTACAACTCAAAACACGATATAAAATCTCTAAGGCCTACTAATAATCAAAGAGCACAACAAAAATAATCAAACAGCCAATATGCACACAAACGGGGTAAAGTGGTTGAAAGGGGCCTCCCTCCCTAAAGAAGGTATGTCTCGCCCAAGAGGGGCCTGAGACTCCCTGCTAAAGATCAGAGGTAACAGAATCAGTTATAAGGGCCCTCCTGGGCTTAACAACCAGTCGGTTAGATCCCCCCGGAGAGGTAATCCTCCATAAAGGTTGTGTGTTATCCAACCCTTATCTGACCCAGGGTACCTACAGAATAACCCCTACAAGTAACCTATGTGGCACCTAAGTCAAGAAACTAAGCAACCAATGTATAACCGATGCGCAGGTGAGTAGTCGTAAGTCAATTCCGTCGTCTGGGTAGGGTAGCAAAGCCTGAAACCTTGAAATCACCGCCTCTCATGGAGGTAAGGGAACTAGCAAGATCCCCAGATATGAATAGATCCACAGAAATATCTCTGACACTAAGAAGGTATCAGGGGGATATCCCTTCAACCAACCTCGCACGACCTCGTGATTAACTCCAATGTAAGCGGAGCCTCTTGATATTACCGATTATACAATGGATTTCTCCACTCCCTTAGTCAGACACATATGTTGATTTAATAGCCTTGGAGAAGTTTACTCACAAAATCCTATTCCAAGGCACTAAATCCTAAGATAGTTTGTGCACCCTAGCTAATCAATTTTAATGGTCGTGTTTAATCAAAAAGGTATGGTAGTGAAACTCATGATGTTATGACTCAACAAGTAAATTAAATATGAATACAATGCAAAGTCCTAACTTCAATTTTCAATGAATGATATGCTTCTTAAAACAAATGCAATTTTCAATTTCAACTCTGCAATTCTAAAGTAAAAATGCAATCTTTCTTTACATGCACTAAGCTAATATGATGAAGACTCAAAAGATCAAAATTCCAAGCAATGCAAAATGCCTAATATTTTTGTATTTTCAATATAATAAGAATGAAAATGCATGGACTAAACAACAGCTTGATATATAAATACTCTACTTTATATAGAAAGAGACAACTCAAGTAGGATACCAAGGAGCAAAACACCCAGCCCAATGTATAAGGACAATCAAAATGAAAAGATGATGAGAAAGACTTCGCCCAGAAATTCAACCAAAGACAGGTTTCCATTCATTCCACAGACACTTAATAGTCACTACAGAGACCCAAGAAGACTCAGCAATCATCAAAACCTACCCAAAAACCACCAAACCTAGATAACAAGCAAAAGAGGTTGATGTACGCGATTGTTCAAGGAAACAGCGCGTATGTACGTAGCTTGCAAAAGGAGTATATACGCAACTGTCAAGCAAAAACCCGTGTATATGTTTCAAAAACACAGTTAAGCAAAGGAGAAGGCTGAAAGACTCAGACCCAAAGTGAACAAAGGTTGTCAAGAAATGATACGAAAAGAAACGCAATAGGGACGAGAGTAATCTAAGGAGAAAAACACTCCAAACCCTAAGAAAGAAGATTCAATCCCCAGTATGGTCGCCAATTTTGTTACGAGGAAAATCTCTCTATGGCTAGGGGTAAACCACAACAGACAAAAATGACTGTAGAAATCAACTCTATTCTCAAGTATGCTATATAAAAAAATATGCTATCAAGACAAAATAAAAGGCCTACCTCATCCATACGTTCGATGAAGTCCACCATTGAGCACTTGACCCAAAGCAATATACCTGCAACTAGTCCTCAACAACCAAGAAAAGCAAGCATATGGTGATAATATATGATGTTAGCACATTCAATAGCATAATCCATTAATATACATAACAAATACGCCCATGGAATAATAATTCAAATATTTGCAAGATATCAATTGGACGGGAAAAGAGTATTTCTATTAATATATAATCAGCAAAAGTCAAAAGGTTATAGACTTATGTGTCAGCACGGTTCAGAACCGAGAAAGTAAGTTCCTTTCAGCTGGGCCTCCACCACTTCAATCCTCCACCAAAGGAAAGCTCATAGAAAAGAGACAATGAAGTTCTCAAGCAATAAGGGAAGGCTTGGGGGTTTAATATTGTGTTCAGACTTAAAGGACAAAGGGATGCAGACTCAATATGAAGTGAATAATTTATCCAGAGTAACTTTTCTCTCAAAGTTGAATTCTTTCTCCTCTTTTCCATAGCTCGGAATTGACCCATTTATAGCCTTCAATTGGAACTGAAGGGTCGAGTCGGAATGTTTCTAGTATACGGATGGCCAAGGATCATTGATCTCATGTCGTGACATGGAAACCCGACACCATTTTTCATTTTTGGGCACAAATCCCAATGTATGCGGGTTGTAGTGGTGCAGCCTGCATATACTCATGTTGTATAGTAAGCAAGGTGCGTACATGTGGAAAAAAAATGTAATTTTAGATCTAGGATTTGAAAAAAGGGATGAAAAGTCTCAATAGGGAAATGGAAAAAGGCCTTTTGTGCAAGATTGCATAAGGTGAGACAAATCTTGCTATAACACTAATGCTCAGAAATAAAGCTTTCCAAATTCAAGAACTAAACCTCCATGAATCAATTAGGTGTTCTCTGGTTTACATTATTAGTCATATACATGGCAGTAAAATACTCCTATTGATATTTTAGAAAGAGGCCTAGAAGAATAAAATAAAAATGTCTAAACTCAGCCTTATGCTCAATTTTAGACCTACAAGCACAAAGTCTTGAGAGAAATTGTGTGGGAGAAGAAGAAGTAAGAAAATGGAGATTTATATTTGCAGATGAGAAATTTGGTTGTGTATTGAAGGCTAAACAAATGTTATTCTAATGATCTAACTCTTTCTTTGATGGTTCTCTCATCCTTTTAAATATGCTCCCAATGTTGCTTTGAAATGTTTTGTCCTAGCAATTAGGGTTTATGTTCTTTTAGAAGCTTCCCATGTGCTTCTTCATTTTGGAATAAAGAGTGGATCCTTTAAATCAATGCTTGATTAACACTTATTAATGAATTAGTTCATTGAAATCTGTACCTCCAAGTGGGACCTACTTCACCTTTTTATAAAAGCTATTTAATAAAAATTTATTTCCAAAATTTGAAGTTGGTTATCTGAAAAACATCAACTGTCTTTTAATTTTAGGAGCATGATAACTGACTTCCCATCCATGGAAACCATTCTAAAAATAATATTCATTATTTTTCTTTCCAATGAGCCATGTTTAGCGAAATCTGGAGGTCTGGATATCAACTTATAACCTCGGGAAGTCGAGGTTCCAAATAGATTTCCCATGAAGCTATGAAAAGAGATCTCACTATTATTTTATTTTCTATAAATATTATGGATAAATTCATACATTGAAGCCCCATTATATTCCTTTTCAAATTACCTTTCCAACAAGGTCTTGTTTTCCCAAAATGGATAGTGATAACTCAAGATATGAGCTTAGGAAGTTTGCTACTCAGAAGTCATTGATTCCCAAAATGGATAGTGAGAACTCAAGATATGAGCTTAGGAAGTTTGCTACTCAGAAGTCGTGTTCCTGAGTAAATCTTATCCCTTGATTTCATTCTTCCTTTCTTAGTCCCACATTCATTTGGGAAGGGGGAAAACTTAGTGTTTATAATGAAAATGCCTCCTTTATCATTCATGTGTGAAATAGAGAAACTTATGGAATCCTTAGTGTGACTCTCGTGCCTTAGAAAAAATTATTCCTTGGTAATATTTTGGTCACCCAATCATCGCCCAATAATTGCCCAGTCACCTACCATGTCACTGTCCAATCATCTCTACCCCTCCATGTGTCACCCAGGGGTAAGTCCACCTAAATTCCACCTGTCACCCAGGGATAGGTCCATGTCACTACCACATGTCTCAATATGGTAGGTCCACAAAAAGGGGGAAGAAACATAGGATAGGAAATCATATTAAAAAATTAAAATGAAGGGTTTGTGGACTTAGGAGAATGTGGAGGTAAAGGAGGTAAGTGAGGAGATAAAACTAAGTAAAAATGACTAAGTATGAGGAAGGGATGTGGTTTGTGGGACACAAGACATGAGGCAAAAAGGTAATTGAGAGGAGGAGTGTCATGCACCCGCATTCAAAGAATTGGCTAAGTATAAAAGTGAGTAATAAATGAGATAAGTGATAAGTAATGTAAGAGTGGAAGGTGGAAAATGAGAGAATGGTCTCCCACATCTGCATTCAAAAATAAAAAATAAACTAAGTATAGGACTCGGTAAAAATAGAGTGTAAAACCCAGTAAAATGATTAAGTCATGAAGGGTGCAATTCAGGTAACTCGGAAGATGGAGGTGCAAATTGAGGGTCGTGGGATTGCGGATGCAAGACACCAGACATGGGGAAAAAGGTAAGTGGAGAAGGCAGTTGTCCCGCATATGCAATGGAATACTTAGTGTATAAAAGAGTAAAATGTGGTAAGTCGTGAATAGATTTAATGAAAATGAAATATGAAATCTGGAAAAAGGAAAATGGAAAAATGAAATAGAAATTTGGAAAATGGAATATAGAATATGGAAAAAGGAAATATGAAAAGTAAAATAGTAAATGGAAAATGGAAAATGAAAATTGAAATATGAATATGAATATGAACATGGAAATGAATTATGAAAATAAACGTGGAAATTATGGAAATGACTAAATGGTGGGTATTATGAAAATTAACTAAGTGGATAATGAAAATGGAAATGGTAGAGAGGAAGGAAGTATAGACAAAGGAAAGAGGAAGTAAAATGAAAAAGAATGACTAAGTATGGAGAATGGAAGATAAGGAAAATGAAAAATGGCTAAGTATGGGACAATAGAATGTGAGAGAAAAATGGTGTATCTTGGGCATATAAGATCTATTTTAAATTATGTAAAGTGTTGAATAGAGTTGAGACATAGGGTTATTTAGTGAGAATCTTGGCATAAGTATTTTCCTTCTTTTAGTATCTATTCTTTTGTTTTCTTCTTTTTGGTTTCAAAGAGTTAGACTTTCGTGATGAAGAACTGGAAAAATGAAGTTGATTGGAAACTTGTTGGATCTTCACGATCAACAGTTGACGATTATTTGGAACTTTGCAAGTTTGAAAAAAATTAGGTCTCTATTTGAAAGAAAAATAGGTTCACATATTTACCCCAATCACTTAGTTGATGGGTGTCAAGAAAATACATCAATAGAAGGCTAGAAATCATCTAGTGTTGATACATTAAAATTTGCGTGGTCCCATGGAGACTATGTCTTTTGGAAAGGTACAATATTTTCTTACCTTCAAAGATGATTATTCCAGGAAAACATGGGTGTAGTTTATGCATGAGAAGTGAGAAGTGTTAAACATTTTTTGAGTTCAAGGAAATGGTTGAAAAGCAAAGTGGTTTGCAAATTCTCACCCTAAGATCAGATAATGGGGCAAAATACAAGTCAAATGAATTCATGAATTATTGTAGAATGAATGGAATAAAACGATAGTTTACCAATTCATACTCCCCTCAACAAAATGGTGTAGTTGAAAGAAAAAATAGGACCATAGTTGAGATGCCTTGGAGCATGCTTAAAACAAATTCTGTTGGAAATAACAGAGCTACCAACGTAAAGAGAATTGTGACCTCAATATGAGAACTTTGGCCCAAAAAACCCA
>JASDQU010109148.1:20024-34473 GCA_032191745.1 Picea mariana
TTTATTAATGAAATAAATGTACAGAGACTGTAAAATACAGAGTGAAAAACTCGATAGAATGGTGGCAACTTATCTTTGAGAAGACATGTGACGGTTACTCGCATTCACAAGAAGATGATTACAATGAGGCTCTGACGGCCTTTTTACAATAAACAGGAATTCCAAAAGTCCTAGACATCCAAAAACCTAACCCTAGGAGATGAAGCACCAAAAGTCATGTGGGCCCCGTTTGGGTAAGTTAGTACATCGACTTCCCCGGTCTCCATTTTAGGTGTATGATAGCTCGTTGGAAAGGTATCGTCGAGGAGATTCATTTTGGAGGCACAATCATGCCTTTAACTATTATTGAGAACCTCTATCTCGAAAAACCTTCATTTGGGCCCTCAAAATGGCCCCGAAAGTTAAAAACTGCTAAAAATAGTAAATTGTCAAATTTGCAGAAAACTGTTTTGAGCCAGTCGAAAAAGGTGGGTGGCCACCGATATCCACCTAGATCAATCCTCCCTCCTTAGGAAGCAATGGTCTCCATTGCGTTGAGTTCTCGGGGAAGAGGGAAAAGCGTTTGCTGAATCTGCATCTTGGTGAGTTGCTTGCCTTTCTGGAGATGTCGCGCTACTCAGTTTGTGGAAGTCTGTCATGAACCTGTTGAGGCTAAGGTTGTTCAAGAAGTTGGGCTACATGAAAGGATGGTGTGCAAAAGGAATCTTTTCGCTTTGCTACAACCTTTTCGACCTGCTTCTATTGGATAGAAGGTGCTTGGGGCGAAGTTGTAGTGGTTGCAATGTCTTTCTGTTCCCATTTTGAACAGATTGTGAAGAAGCTGAATTTTGCAGTATGAGATACTACCTTGCGGCACTTTTTAGGTGGAACAGTAGTCGGAACTACCTCTGGTATTCTGTAGAGATGACCCCCTATAGAAACAATGACACTGCGGGGTCGAGACTCATAAACAGCGTGGTGCTTCCACACATATGGTTGGCCCAAGAGAACATCACATACATCTAGTGGGGAAACATCACATAATACCTTATCCTTGAAGGGTTGGATGCCATATGACAATCGACATTGTTGGCTGACACGAAGATCTCGTCCTTGGTGAAGCTAGCCGATGTTGTATGGCTGCAAGTGTGGTGTTGTCGACAATCCCAATTGTTTGACGACATCTGTTGAGATGAGGTTCTTCTGGCTTCCAATATCAACAATAAAATGCAGCAGGGTCCCCTTCACCCACATCTGTGAATGAAAAAGGCACTTCCCCTCTTCAGGATCTGTTGGTTCTTCTGATTGAATTTTTGCAGTCGCGACAATAGCAGTGGGGTCTGCATCAATGATCTGTCCTTTACCAATATTTTCATAATCATATTCTGAATCAGGGTTCGAATCCTTGTCTTTGATCTCAGCCACCAATGGTTGTTTTGAGCGACATTCATCAGTGTTGTGCCAGGGGCTTTTATGGAAATCGTACCATTTTCCAGTGTCTTTCTTTGTCTTCCCGTGACCCTTCTTTTCATGTGGCTTGGACTGGTTTTCAAGAGACTATTTGTTAGGGACGTCTTTGTCATACTTTAGTTGTTGTGGATTTGCAGAACCAAAATCCCGTTTGTTCTGGTGCTTAAATTTCTGCTTGATTTTAACATCATATTGATAGGCAGCATCGAGTGATGAGATGTCCAGAAAATCCATTTCAGTTTGAATGTATCTGTGTAGAGCCCCATGGTATTTCAGAACCAAATGTCATTTGGAGTCTTTGATACCCAGCTTGGTGCACAAGGTATGGAAGGTATTGGTGAACTCTGGAACTGCTTGGCCCCTCTCTTGCCGCAGTGTGGTCCATCTCATGTACTGGTCCTCATAGTTTCCATTAGGGTAATATTGTTCCTTTACCACATCCACAAAAAAATACCAAGTGGGATCGGCCCCATATATTTCAGACTCCTCTATGGAACTCTACTCCCAATAAATTTCCCACTAATGTTTGACATGGGGGAGAGCTTTAAGGAGTGCGAAGGTGATCTTTTCTTTGTCAGAAAATTTGCGAACAGAGAAATAACCTTCTAGCAGATTTAACCATTTGTCTAGGGCTTCTGCATCTATTCGTCCTTCAAATACAGGAATATCAAAACTAACTTGTACCTTGAAAGGCGAGGTGCCTCCAAAGTGGCCGCTTGTTGAAGATGTGTCTGTTGCAATTGGCAGGCATTGAAGAATGTGGGAAAAATTCTCCATCATTTCGTCCCTCTATCGCATGAGAGCTTGCTCAAGCAACAGACTGATAGGATCGTCTACTCCGTCATTTTTATTTTCTTCCGCCATTGAGGGTTTCTTGGGTGTGCGAGAGCGATTTTCCTAAAGAGAGACAAGCTCGAAACCCAACTTTCTATACTCAGACCTCGTCGGGGACATGCACTGAAAAAAATGACCAAGAACAACCTGCTCTGATACCACTACTCCAGATTATTTTTAGCACGAAATGAGATCGGAGATATAATAAATAAATGCACAGAGATATCACAGATATTCAATAATATAACAGAAATATATCATAGATGCAACCATAAAGACAGATATATAGTAATACATGATTTCTATTAATGAAATAAATGTACAGAGACTGTAAAATACAGAGTGAAAGACTCGATAGAATGGTGGCAGCTTATCTCTGAGAAGAGATGTGACGGCTACTCACATTCGCAAGAAGATGATTACAATGAGGCTCTAAAGGCATTTTTACAATAAACAGGAATGCCAAAAGTCCTAGACATCCAAAAACCTAACCCTAGGAGATGAAGCGCCAAAAGTCATGTGGGCCCCGTTTGGGTAAGTTAGTACATCAACTTCTTGGGGTCGTAACTTTTGCATACGATCTTCGTTTTAGGCATATGATAGCTCGTTGGAAAGGTATCATCGAGGAGATTAATTTTGGGGGCTCAATCATACTTTCAACTATCATTGAGAACCTTTATCTCGAAAAACCTTCATTTGGGCCCTCAAAATGGCCCCGGAAGTTAAAAACTGCTAAAAATAGTAAATTGCCAAATTTGCCAGAAAATTGTTTTGAGCAAGTCGAAAAAGGTGGGTGGTCACCGATATCCACCTGGATCATGTCAGGTTTACACATGGAGGTAAATACCTCCCGCAACTACCATAATATCAACACTGGCATGGGAGGATCTGATTTGCGTACTAATGGGTGAGATTATAGCAAAGGGAATGAGGAATGTTAGCCACGATTTACATAAATGAAGGTTGTGTTATGTAACTAAACCAATTGAAATATGATATGGGTGAATCAGTTAATATGTACTCCTACACGCTAACCCAGGCGTCCACCAATTGAATACGTGGATCCTATGGATGATGCATTTTTATTTTTATTTTATGGAGAAATTTGGTTTAGAAATTAACTTTCAGAGATAAAATCTACAATTTGGAAGCATTAAGTGGTTGGGATGATTGTCTATCCTTCAAAATCACACCATTTCTTTCTAACTAAAAAAAATCTCACATATTTCTGTCACTTGAAGAAATAGAAAACATTATGGTGGATAGATTTGTGATCTTCCATGCGATCCCTTTCCAAATAACTTAAAAAAAAAAATGAAAATACCTCTAGTCAAAGAGTTGTGCCTTCGTTTTCTAAGGGACGTTTGTTGCACATGGAGATGAGTGTTATCGCATTGTTGTTGGAGGTTGCACATGGACGGTACCCTTTCTCTTTTAATTGCATATCTTCACCTCTAGTTGTTGGGAATATCCACATTGTTGATTGTCCATATCGTAGATTGAATGCTAGAAATCGTTGATCTTGCATGTTCCTTATAAGCAAATCGTTGCTTCTCTCGATTGTGTACTCCTTATTCGCCATTGATTAATGAAAAATATCCATGAACAAAATAGTAGTGTAGCATTCGATCAAGGCATGGATCGTGACTCTATTGCATTGACTTAGCTGATCTGTTGCTTTAGATCTCAGTTTAGATGCATGATTTCAATCCAACATAGCAACAATCTCTCCTATTTTGCTTTAGGCAAACATTCTCATCATTTACCAATCAAAAAATTGCCTTGTATCAAAACATCTTATCTCTCATGGAACACCACAATGAATTAAAACTATCAAGCCCTTAAGAACTATAAGATCTATGATACCAATTGATAAAACAAAGAAGCTCTGATACTAATTGATAAAATATACATAATAACAACAACATGGCAGAAAAGAATCACTAGCCAACACTCTATGTATTCACACCAATGTTACATATTTATAGTACAATGGGTGATGCCACCTCATAGAGATATTTTCTCTAGATCCTAAAATCATGCATGATGACTAGGCTAGGAAATCTTAACTAACTCAGTAGTCATCACTTGAGGATATATTACTAATATCCTAAATGAATAATACAAATATAGGTGACAATTTAGACTTAGTGATTGGTAAAGGTAAGCCATAGGCTAACAACTAAGTTCCTTCTAGTTGGGCCTCCACCAAAGGCAAGCTCATAGAAGAGAGAAAATGAAGTTCTCAATCAATAAAGGAAGAGCTTGGGGGTTGAACACTGTGTTCAGACTTAAAGTACAAAGGGACACAGACTCAATATGAAGTGAATAATTTCTTCAAATTAACTTTGCTCTCAAAGTTGAATTATTTCTCCTCTTTTCCATAGCTCAGAATTGGCCCATTTATAGCCTTCAAATGGAACTGAAGGGCCGAGTTAGAATTTTTCCAGTATACAGAAGGCCAAGGATCATTGATCTCCTGTCGTGACATGGAAACCCAACACCATTTTTCATTTTTGAACATAAATTCTAATGTACGTAGGTTGTAGTGGTGCAGCCTGCATATACGCATGTTGTATAGTAGGCAAGGTGCGTACATGTGGAAAAACATATATTTTTAGCTCTGGGATTTGAAAAAAGGGATGAAAAGTCTACATAGGGAAATGAAAAAAGGCCTTATGTGCAAGATTGCGTAGGGTGAGGCAAATCTTGCTATAAAATATGCCCCCTAATGTATGAAGTCAGAGGAGTATCTGCGATGGCCGAAATACATTATAAAAACTAAGAAGTGGAGTGATGGGGAACTAGCTGGAAGAACTAGTTGCTCATTACATTCTCCATTGACTTTCCATACATGGCTGCCAATTTTGAATTACATTGCAGATCCATGTGAAAAGACACCAAACAACTGTCTGTGGCCATGAAATAGGCAAATACAAGTGCGGTTACATGCCATAGGTTGTCATAGTCACGAACAAGTCCCAGTAGAACTAGTCTCAAAATCAATATGAAGATATCAGTATACCATGGAGTACAATCTGATCTCCCATGATCACTGAAGTCATATAGGTACTATTCCAATGAAAAGGAAGCAACAGCTCAGGAAAGTTGCAGCCACATACTAATGTCTTCAAGTCTTCTACACAATCCGAAAAAGGTGAAAGTCTACATCATGTGAATAAAGGAGTTGAGGTCGAACATAATGAGACATCGTTTGATTACCAATCATTGAGGTATACCATTAACAAATGCAAGACAGCCTACTGATAATGAAAGTAGGTATCAATGCACCAAGTACATTCTTACAAGTGTGAATAAAGGAGTTGGGGTCAAACACTTGAAGAATCCATTGATCAGAAGGCATTGATGTATTCCCAACTGTTGATGGCAAGAGAACCTGCCACTAATGACTACAAGCCTCAAGATACTCATAAGACTCTAGGTCTCGTTTCCAGAATAGATCAGTTGAATTCGATGGAAGGAGACCCATTGAAAGGAAAGCATTAAGGCATATTTCATCATTCAGCATGAGGTACAAAGCAAGAGCTTCATGATTTGGAGGAAATCGGACGAAGAACATGTTCACGAACCAACGACCCTATGTGTCTTTCGTGTGTGCCAAGTGCAAGAGGTACATGAAAAAGAACCTCAGAATAGTAGACAATGAGGAAAATTGTTGACAAAGATGAGGAAACCACCAATAAGGCTAATGGCATCCCAGACACTACACGAATCCCAATGTGTGAATATATGTCTTTTCGTCGAACACAAGGGAAACCACCCATTCAATGACCAATGATGAAATTTCGATTGTTGGGTTCAAGGTTACCTACCAATGATGGAAGTAGGACCAGGTTGTGTGATAGGACTACAGCATCATGTGATTCTAAGACAAACTGAGGGCATGGCCGACATGCAAAGTCAAGAGTTCTGAGGAATGGTTGAAACAGGTTGATAGACTTCCTTTGAACAAGAGCATGAGACATTTGGAAGACTCTGGAATCATAGACTCAATGATGAAACTCTAAGATGCAGGAGGCATCAATGAAATTCTCCATAGGGACTCGAAGAGTAACCAGTCGATGGAGAAAACTCTATGTAACAAGCTCAGCTTCCTAAGGCCATGCTAATCCCAAAATTATGATGACAATTGGATTCAATAACTTTGTTCTATGTTCAAAGGTGACACAACTGCTGCCAATATAATATAATACTCCCTTCTCGCCCGAATTGTTTTGTTTTTTCATAGACAAATGAATTCTATGATACATAGGAGGAAACGAGTGTTGCAAGTAAGAAAAACTAGTTCCAGTAGTGGAACATAGCTATTCTCAATGCAAGGAGATACATGCGGGAGATGGAAACTCGGGGGAATGTTCCCTCCTGGGTATAGGGTATCAAATTGTGAAGGATATAAATGAGGCTCAGCTTGGTTGCGGATGTAAAATTGCTGAGGCAAACGGTTTATAACGCAAAGAGAGAACCAGCTATAGGCTCAATACTGCAAGCAAGGGAATGAGATGGAATCACAACTTAATGCCAAAAAATGTCATTTTTCATAATTGTAGTCTACTTGGTTTGAAAAAGGGATAAACTTGTACCAAGTAGACGTCCTTTCAAATCCAATTTACGAGTGTGAAAGAGACAAGTTCACTTGGAAATCCTTTCGCTTTTTGTAAATGATTCAGAAAAGATCTTAACTAAGACTCACGACCTTTCAAGTCCAATTTAACGAGTCTGAAAGGGTCAAATCACTCGGCAATCTTTTCTCTTTTTAGACGAGTCGAAAAAGAGCTTAAATCAGACTCGTTTAGGAGTTTCTAGGAGTCATGTCACGGGGGAGGCCAAGGCTCCCATGATGGACTTTTTTGGAATGTCAGTATCTTACAAATAGCCAACATAAGCTTGGAAAAACCCAAAGCTCTCCAAGTCGAGGAGGATAAATTTCTAGTGGAGTTTATCATCTTCGTGATATATCGGATAATGTCTCTTACTAGAAAGGACATAGGCGAGAGCATTGGATACCCCACAAGCCCATCCCAATCAAAGGGAACTTCTCTAGGACTTGAAGGGAGAGTACTTGGGAAGAGTAAAACTCTCTCTTGTGCAGAAGGAGTGTTATCAAGAATGTTGACAACATGGTTGAAGGATGCATCACCCTCCAAAATGAGAGTTGGATTGACCAGATATTACACCGATACGACCACTTCTTCAGTTATAGGTTGAAGAGGATGCATGATAATAGGGATAGGGGACACATCACCCTCGACAACGGGGGTATGGTCAGGAGAGGATTGAAGCAGCATGACTGTCATGTCAATCAAAGGAGAAACAGGGTGTGGAGAAACCACAAACACTTCAGAACCCAAAGGGCCCTCAGGTGAGATCCATGCTTCTGGTATCCCAGCAGTCGTTGGACACAAACGAGTAAGGTGATCTCATTCGCAAGTCCTGCAAAGGAATTTATGCTTATGTCTGAGACATCTAGGCTTCTCGATGCCCCCAGCATCAATCAAAATGGTTGGCGACATGCTCTCAGTGTGACTGGAAAATGATAGATATTCATCAACCACATGATGTATAGAGGTTGGAGATGTGACATCGATATGATTCATGGCAACTAGAGTGATTCCCCCAGCATGACTAGCAGCAGTTGGGTGTGGGTCATCAACATGACTTGTAGAGGTCATCGACCCATCTCCAACATGACTGGAAGAGGTTGGTGATGGAGCTCCAATATGACTGGCAGTGACTGGAATAGCGGTGGGTTGTGGAATTTGATACCAAGGTTGAGGGAAAGATTGGCTTTGAAACATTGCAGGCCATGAAGGGTCATGGTTTACCCCCTGTCCCTTCCTGGAAAGGTAGTATCCTCCACCTAATTGATCCAAAGAGGTTTGTACGGGCATCATCACTGAAGTCTGCGAAGAGACAGAGGTATGATAAGGATTATTCGAGGATATATGTTGCCCCCATGTGAAGGGGTTCCGTGAAGAGGGTATCTCGAACCGTAAAACTGATTATCCCTGTATGAAATACCCGGGGATATATGTGGACCCGTCATCGAAAAAGTGTTCAAAGGAACCGGCATGGCGAACGAAGGATACGCGGATGGTGTGTAATAAGTATAATAAGCACTCATTTGAGTATTGTGTCTTGAAAGAGCATAGCTAGGACTCGATCCGTAAGAGGGGAGGTTCCAACCTCCCACAGTGAGATTTGGTTGAGGGACATGGCCCATATCAAATGAAGAGGTAGGTAGTTGGGCCATGGTGCCCCCAGATCCAATGTTAGGATTCATCTAAGTGGGATAGGGAGAGAATGGAAAGGGTGAAGGCACATTTGGCATATCAACGGGAAAATGATTAGAGACCTAAGGCATGGACTAAGTCTCATAATTTTGCATACCATTATAAAAAGTGGACGGATTCGTCCTCATGAAATGAGTGAGAATCATGGGGGTGGTAGCGGTAAAAGAGGGAGAAATGGGAACTCCACTATCCATGATAATTACAACTCAAAACACGATATAAAATCTCTAAGGCCTACTAATAATCAAAGAGCACAACAAAAATAATCAAACAGCCAATATGCACACAAATGGGGTAAAGTGGTTGAAAGGGGCCTCCCTCCCTAAAGAAGGTATGTCTCGCCCAAGAGGGGCCTGAGACTCCCTGCTAAAGATCGGAGGTAACAGAATCAGTTATAAGGGCCCTCCTGGTCTTAACAACCAGTCGGTTAGATCCCCCTGGAGAGGTAATCCTCCATAAAGGTTGTGTGGTGTCTGACCCTTATCTGACCCAGGGTACCTACAGAATAACCCCTACAAGTAACATATGTGGCACCTAAGTCAAGAAACTAAGCAACAAATGTATAACCGATGCGCAGGTGAGTAGTCGTAAGTCAGGTCCGCCGTATGGACAGGGTAGCAAAGCCCGAAACCTTGAAATCATTGCCTCTCACGGAGGTAAGGGAACTAGCAAGATCCCTAGATATGAATAGATCCCCAGAAATATCTCTGACACTAAGAAGGTATCAGGGGGATATCCCTTCAACCAACCTCGCACGACCTCGTGATTAACTCCAATGTAAGCGAAGCCTCTTGATATTACCAATTATACAATGGATTTCTCCACTCCCTTAGTCAGACACATATGTTGATTTAATAGCCTTGGAGAAGTTTACTCACAAAATCCTATTCCAAGGCACTAAATCCTAAGCTAGTTTGTGCACCCTAGCTAATCAATTTTAAATTATAGCATTAATTTTAATGGTCGTGCTTAATCAAAAAGGTATGGTAGTGAAACTCATGATGTTATGACTCAACAAGTAAATTAAATATGAATACAATGCAAAGTCCTAACTTCAATTTTCAATGAATGATATGCTTCTTAAAACAAATGCAATTTTCAATTTAAACTCTGCAATTCTGAAGTAAAAATGCAATCTTTCTTTACATGCACTAAGCTAATATGACGAAGACTCGAAAGATCAAAATTCCAAGCAATGCAAAATGCCTAATGTTTTTGTATTTTCAATATAAGAAGAATGAAAATGCATGGACTGAACAACAGCTTGATATATAAATACTCTACTTTATATAGAAAGAGACAACTCAAGTAGGATACCAAGAAAAAAAACACCCAGCCCAATGTATAAGGACAATCAAAATGAAAAGATGATGAGAAAGACTTCGCCTAGAAATTCAACCAAAGACAGGTTTCCATTCATTCCACGAACACTTAACAGTCACTACAGAGACCCAAGAAGACTTAGCAATCATCAAAACCTACCCAACAACCACCAAACCTAGCTAACAAGAAAAATAGGTTGATGTACGCGATTGTTCAAGGAAACAGCGCGTATGTACGTAGCTAGCAAAAGGAGTATATACGTGACTGTCAAGCAAAAACTCGTGTATATGTTTCAAAAACATAGTTAGGCAAAGGAGAAGGCTGAAAGACTCAGACCCAAAGTGAACAGAGGTTGTCAAGCAATGGTATGAAAAGAAACACAATAGGGACGAGAGTAATCTAAGGAGAAAAACACTCCAAACCCTAAGAAAGAAGATTCAATCCCCAGTATGGTCCTCAATTATGTTACGAGGAAAATCTCTCTATGACTAGGGGTAAACCACAACAGATGGAAATGACTGCAGAAATCAACTCTATTCTCAAGTATGCTATATAAAAAAATATGCTATCAAGACAAAATAAAAGGCCTACCTCGTCCATACGTTCGATGAAGTCCACCATTGAGCACTTGACCCAAAGAAATATACCTGCAACTAGTCCTCAACAACCAAGAAAAGAAAGCATATGGTGATAATATATGATGTTATCACATTCAATAGCATAATCCATTAATATACATAACAAATACGCCCATGGAATAATAATTCAAATATTTGCAAGATATCAATTGGACGGGAAAAGAGTATTTCTATTAATATATAATCAGCAAAAGTGAAAAGGTTATAGACTTCTGTGTCAGCATGGTTCAGAACCGAGAAAGTAAGTTTCTTTCAACTGGGCCTCCACCACTTCAATTCTCCACCAAAGGAAAGCTCATAGAAGAGAGACAATGAAGTTCTCAAGCAATAAGGGAAGGCTTGGGGGTTGAATATTGTGTTCAGACTTAAAGGACAAAGGAATGCGGACTCAGTATGAAGTGAATAATTTATCCAAAGTAATTTTTCTCTCAAAGTTGAATTATTTCTCTTCTTTTCCATAGCTCGGAATTGACCCATTCATAGCCTTCAATTGGAACTGAAGGGCCGAGTCGGAACGTTTCTATTATACGGAAGGCCAAGGATCATTGATATCATGTCGTGACATGGAAACCCGACACCATTTTTCATTTTTGGGCACAAATATCGATGTATGCGGGTTGTAGTGGTGCAGCCTGCATATACTCATGTTGTATAGTAAGCAAGGTGCGTACATGTGGAAAAAAAATGTAATTTTAGATCTAGGATTTGAAAAAAGGGATGAAAAGTCTCCATAGGGAAATGGAAAAAGGCCTTTTGTGCAAGATTGCATAGGGTGAGGCAAATCTTGCTATAACACTAATGCTCAGAAATAAAGCTTTCCAAATTCAAGAACTAAACCTCCATGAATCAATTAGGCGTTCTCTGGTTTACATTATTAGTCATATACATGGCAGTAAAATACTCCTATTGATATTTTAGAAAGAGGCCTAGAAGAATAAAATAAAAATGTCTAAACTTAGTCTTATGCTCAGTTTTAGACCTACAAGCACAAAGCCTTGAGAGAAATTGTGTGGGAGAAGAAGAAGTAAAAAAATGGAGATTTATATTTGCATATGAGAAAGTTGGTTGTGTATTGAAGGCTAAACAAATGTTATTCCGATGATCTAACTCTTTCTTTGATGGTTCTCTCATCCTTTTCAATATGCTCCCAATGTTGCTTTGAAATGCTTTGTCCTAGCAATTAGGGTTTATGTTATTTTAGAAGCTTCCCATGTGCTTCTTCATTTTGGAATAAAGAGTGGATCCTTTAAATCAATTCTTGATTAACACTTATTAATGAACTAGTTCATTGAAATCTATACCTTCAAGTGGGACCTACTTCACCTTTTTATAAAAGCTATTTAATAAAAAATTATTTCCAAAATTTGAAGTTGATTATCTGAAAAACATCAACTGTATTTTAATTTTATGAGCATGATAACTGACTTCCCATCCATGGAAACCATTCTAAAAATAATATTCATTATTTTTCTTTCCAATGAGCCATCTTTAGTGAAATCTGGAGGTCTGGATATCAACTTATAACCTCGGGAAGTCGAGGTTCCAAATAGATTTCCCATGAAGCTATGAAAAGAGAGCTCACTATTATTTTAATTTCTATAAATGTTATGGATAAATTCATACATTGAAGCCCCATTATGTTCCTTGTCAAATTACCTTTCCAACGTGGTCTTGTTTTCCCAAAATGGATAGTGATAAATCAAGATATGAGCTTAGGAAGTTTGCTACTCAGAAGTCGTTGATTCCCAAAATGGATAGTGAGAACTCAAGATATGAGCTTAGGAAGTTTGCTACTCAGAAGTTGTGTTCCTCAGTAAATCTTATCCCTTGATTTCATTCTTCCTTTCTTAGTCCCACATTCATTTGGAAAGGGGGAAAACTTAGTGTTTATAATGAAAACGCCTCCTTTATCATTCATGTGTGAAATAGAGAAACTTATGGAATCCTTAGTGTGACTCTCGTGCCTTAGAAAAAATTATTCCTTGGTAATATTTTGGTCACCCAATCATTCCCAGTCACCTACCATGTCACTATCCAATCATCTCTACCCCTCCATGTGTCACCCAGGGGTAAGTCCACCTAAATTCCACTTGTCACCCAGGGATAGGTCCATGTCACTACCACATGTCCCAATATGGTAGGTCCACAAAAAGGGGGAAGAAACTTAGGATAGGAAATAATATTCAAAAATTAAAATGAAGGGTTTGTGGACTTAGGAGAATGTGGAGGTAAAGGAGGTAAGTGAGGAGATAAAACTAAGTAAAAATGACTAAGTATGAGGAAGGGATGTGGGTTGTGGGACACAAGACATGAGGCAAAAAGGTAATTGAGAGGAGGAGTGTCATGCACCCGCATTCAAAGAATTGGCTAAGTATAAAAGTGAGTAAGAAATGAGATAAGTGATAAGTCATGTAAGAGTGGAAGGTGGAAAATGAGAGAATGGTCTCCCACATATGCATTCAAAAATAAAAAATAAACTAAGTATAGGACTCGGTAAAAATAGAGTGTAAAACCGAATAAAATGATTAAGTCATGAAGGGTGAAATTCAGGTAACTCGGAAGATGGAGGTGCAAATTGAGGGTCGTGGGATTGTGGATGCGAGACACCAAACATGGGAAAAAAGGTAAGTGGAGAAGGCAGTTGTCCCACATATGCAATGGAATACTTAGTGTATAAAAGAGTAAAATGTGGTAAGTCGTGAATAGATTTAATGAAAATGAAATATGAAATCTGGAAAAAGGAAAATGGAAAAATGAAATAGAAATTTGGAAAATGGAATATAGAATATGGAAAAAGGAAATATGAAAAGTAAAATAGTAAATGGAAAATGGAAAATGAAAATTGAAATATGAATATGAATATGAACATGGAAATGAATTATGAAAATAAACGTGGAAATTATGGAAATGACTAAATGGTGGGTATTATGAAAATTAACTAAGTGGATAATGAAAATGGAAATGGTAGAGAGGAAGGAAGTATAGACAAAGGAAAGAGGAAGTAAAATGAAAAAGAATGACTAAGTATGGAGAATGGAAGATAAGGAAAATGAAAAATGGCTAAGTATGGGACAATAGAATGTGAGAGAAAAATGGTGTATCTTGGGCATATAAGATCTATTTTAAATTATGTAAAGTGTTGAATAGAGTTGAGACATAGGGTTATTTAGTGAGAATCTTGGCATAAGTATTTTCCTTCTTTTAGTATCTATTCTTTTGTTTTCTTCTTTTTGGTTTCAAAGAGTTAGACTTTCGTGATGAAGAACTGGAAAAATGAAGTTGATTGGAAACTTGTTGGATCTTCACGATCAACAGTTGACGATTATTTGGAACTTTGCAAGTTTGAAAAAAATTAGGTCTCTATTTGAAAGAAAAATAGGTTCACATATTTACCCCAATCACTTAGTTGATGGGTGTCAAGAAAATACATCAATAGAAGGCTAGAAATCATCTAGTGTTGATACATTAAAATTTGCGTGGTCCCATGGAGACTATGTCTTTTGGAAAGGTACAATATTTTCTTACCTTCAAAGATGATTATTCCAGGAAAACATGGGTGTAGTTTATGCATGAGAAGTGAGAAGTGTTAAACATTTTTTGAGTTCAAGGAAATGGTTGAAAAGCAAAGTGGTTTGCAAATTCTCACCCTAAGATCAGATAATGGGGCAAAATACAAGTCAAATGAATTCATGAATTATTGTAGAATGAATGGAATAAAACGATAGTTTACCAATTCATACTCCCCTCAACAAAATGGTGTAGTTGAAAGAAAAAATAGGACCATAGTTGAGATGCCTTGGAGCATGCTTAAAACAAATTCTGTTGGAAATAACAGAGCTACCAACGTAAAGAGAATTGTGACCTCAATATGAGAACTTTGGCCCAAAAAACCCA
>JASDQU010109148.1:38229-48585 GCA_032191745.1 Picea mariana
TAACCCCATTGGATTAGGTTTCCAACAATATGTCCTACAAAAAGTAGTTTTTTCTTCAATGCTAGTGTCAATAAAGTATCATCAATTAACTTCTTCTTTCCATTCAATGCTAGGATTTCCAATGTACCTTTCCCTTTAACTTATGAAGCACTATCATCACCAAATATTACTTTACCAGAATAATGATAATTTATTCTAGTAAATAGCTCCTCTTGAGATATCATATGTGTTGAACATCCCAAATCAACATGCCAAGATTCAATATCTTCATTGAGTGTGTTATCAGAGTAATCGGTAAGTGAGGACACAAACAAATCTCCCTAACTTCCCCAGGAAACTAGAACAAAACAAGACATAATACATACTTCACCTTAAACTTCATTGTCATATAAACTAGTTTAGAGAGSTACAAGTGACACACCTTTTAAACAACGCTTGATCCTCGCTAGTGTCATCCTTGTAACTCCTTATTTGATTTTCCAGAATGGTAAGCCTGTCTAAGAAGCACAAACCAACAAAGAGGGAAACCACAGATATATATATTCCAGTGAAGTCTATGTATAAGATCAAGGAGTTATATAATAAAAGTTAAAACACTTTTATAGGGAAGAAATGTATTGCTACATTATATTAAATGGAAAGTGGAGAATACAACCCATGCCTTGATGTTGCAAGGTCCCCTTTCAATGGATCTTTTCTCCAACACACACACCTTTGCTCCAATGCCTTGGATGAAGAAGATCCACAATCTAACTTAGAGAACTAAAGCAAAGTTTTGAAGCATAATTTGTAGTAGAACTATCCATGCAAATCTTAGCCTATTCAACCTTAGCCTTTTCCATGAGAGATCCCTCTTTATATAGTGTGAAATGGAGATGGATGAGGAGATTAGGATGATCCCACTGTTGGCCCCCGACCAAGTTTTCAGGAAACCTTGGTCAGGTTTGGACCACTTTTTGGACTTCGACAGGCTGGTCGAAGATGGAGCGCCATGGCGGAGATGAGATCGTGGATCTCACTTGTTTTGTGGGCTATGTGGACCCAACAAGGGGTTCATTATGGTTTTTGTATTGGGTTATGGGATGTTGGCCCATGGGTTTACCCATGTTTAGGCCCTTTTGTAAGGAAATGTAAAAGTATAAATAGATAAGAACATATGGTAGAAATAGATAGAGACAAGAAGTGAAGTCTTGGTAGCTAAGTGTAAGTAGTTTTGGGTTGCTTAGTGCAACAAATTGTGTATGCAAGGCTCTATGCTTGATAGAGAAGTTGGATTTGTGCCTTGACCTAGTTGTGGGAAGGAGGATCTGGCGCTTAGTGCGCAGATATCCTGTCCGATGCGAAGCTTGGATCTGTGGCTTAGTGCATAGGAGCGGATGAATGTAAGATTCATAAGAATAATAAATAAGACAAAGAAGTTGGTGGACGTAGCCCCACACTGGGGTGAACCACATATATCTTGTGTCTTTGGTGTGCTTTGTGCTATGTTGTGTTTGTCATTTATCTACTTACTGATTTTTTTATTATGTATAATGGATAGATCTGATGTTTCTTAGTGATTTACTTGTGCTTTATGAATGAATGCTGGATATAACTCATTTCTATGTGCTAAGTGGTTGAAGTACTTAATATTTATTGTTACTGCACCGATCTATCTTAGGGTTTTGTTCTGCGATGTTAATGAAGATAATGAGTTAATGAATATCATGTTGTAGTGTTAATAGAATACTCTGCGAAGTGTTGCTATTACAGATATGTGTCCCATATTGGTTACAGACACATGAGTCCTGTAACCCCCCTGTCTCTACCTCGGGTGAGACTTCGCCTT
The DNA here is from genome assembly GCA_032191745.1 of Picea mariana. Taxonomy (NCBI): domain Eukaryota; kingdom Viridiplantae; phylum Streptophyta; class Pinopsida; order Pinales; family Pinaceae; genus Picea; species Picea mariana. The sequence goes on from JASDQU010109148.1 coordinate 40,058, forward strand.
CTTCACAGGTGTTGCTGAAAGGGTTGTTAGTTAGGGTTTTGTTGGTGTGCTATTGAATCATTGAACCCTGGGTATGCCCCTATGCCAACACCCATTAAATATGAGAAGTGAGTAAGATCCAAATCGATCGAAGGCCACCTCATCTTCTAGAAGATTCCCTTTTAGAACATTCATGAAATTTTAATTTTCCTATGCTTTAAGCATCATTGCACACTATGTATAGGCAACATGTGATGACATCATAGTCCAGTTTTAGTGCAAAGTGCGACAATCAGGCATCGTCACACCCCATGCATACATCAAGATGCGATGACATTCCTTGTTATGGCTTTTGAAAGAGGAAAAGAAAACCACTTTTCTCATGGAGAAAGTCTCTTTTAATATTTTCAGGGAACATGAAAACATGTTGTTAGTTGATCACTGAGGTGACCAGAATAATGTGTAACATAATTCCCCCCAAAGTATGAAGCTGGAACTTGTGACAACTGAAATACTTTGTAGAATGTGTGTGTCGAAAACAAGGAGCACATTGATCAAGAACCTACAAAAAATCAAGCATCTGCATAATAATACACCATATTCTGAGGTAGGCATTCCCATTCTTAGACTACAAGTGAATCTAATCATAAGTTTCAAGTGAGTCATGGCCAGTAAATATACACTGTGGATCCATGTCATCATGATTTAGCATAGGCACCATGAATACACCATGAATCCTATGCTCTAAAAGAATTCAAATTCAGACATAGCCACGAGACATACACAATCGATATATGTGTCGGTACAAACTTATGAATACTCCGTCACAACCTGGACCAAGATGATGAGATCCAGAGTCTTCATTTCCATCGTCTCTAAATACAAATCTAACCATGTGATTACAGGTGTCGAAGTTGAACATGGTATAAACCACTTGATTACCAATCATTAATGAAAACCGTTAACAAGTGCGAGGGAAATCACCATTGATGTCAATGACTCCCAAGGTACTCTAGTATAGTCCAATGAATGTGAATAAATGAGTTGAAGTCGAACACTTTATGGAATCTTCCAATCAGGGGTCACTGATGTGAACCCACTGTTGAAAGCGAAGAAACCTGCCATTGAGGCATTCAGGCTCTAAGGTACTAAATGATTTCTAAATCTTGTTCTTGGATAATGAGTTGAAGTCGAAAGGAAAAGACTCATCATAGGAGGGCCTTGATGTATCCCCCATCAATGACATGAAATATGTAACAAATTTAAAGTAGATAAGAGTATGAAGTGATTCAAAACTGACACAGGGAAGGCCAACATGGTAGAAAATTTATAACTGTAGATGGTCGATTCAATAGAAGGCTTGTTTAGGTTGGAATTCTCTTGAACATATGAACGACAAAACAATTGTATTGGAAAAATTGACTCAAGGAGGACCCAACACATGAAATTTTGGATGGTCAATTGAGAGACAAATAGATTTCCCAACCTGGATACAATGATGAAGGGGGGTATCATGTTCAAGAGAGACTATCACTGCCACTTAAAAAAAATACAGAGACACATTTCTTTCTCAACTTCCCCCCACCATTTCTGGCGAGCACCTATTTATTTTTACGCAAGCTTGAGGAGGATAACATATGCTTGTCAATGTAAGCTCATTCTTCAGATGAGTCGCTCAGAGTATGTTTAATGAACCCTATGAAGGATTGGTTCGATCCCATATGGGTCTTTCGATGTTTGTTTAATGAGTCCAAAGAGAGAAAAATCAAGGGTTTTTTGATTTTTAGAGAGTCTGAAAAACACACTCCATCATGTCCTTTTTCGTAAGTTAATTTGACGAGACGGAAAAAGAGATAACCTACCACTCATCAGATGTTTTCTTCAAATAGTTTTACGAGCGTGAAAAGAACAAAGTCGCTCGGCCATCTTTTCATGTTTAGGGAGCTTGAAAAGAGCTTAAAGGATACTCTATAGGTTTCGTTTTTCTTGTTACCAATGCGAGTTCGAGAAAATGACAAAACATTACTCGATTACATTCTCATGGTTTCACGAGGGTGAGAAAGAATTAAGACTCTTCTTAGAGTTTTTACTGAAAAAACCCTAAAAGGACCTGTACATAAACGATATGAAAAAACAAATAAAAAAGGGTGGACCCCTATTCAAACGTCTAATCTCTAGACCTTTTAATTTGCAAAAGTCAACACTTTGCCAATTTTATTATACTCTAGGGCATGGATAAAATATAAAAATAATAAAATTTTGCAAATAAAAAGTGGTAAAAATCAATAAAATAGGCCCAAAACACCATTTTACTATTTCATTTGCAAATTTACCCAAATAGTGCTCCAAATCCCTTTTTCTCCCCCAATTTCAACTGTTGATTGCAGAGCATGTGATGTATCATTTTACGAACCATCCCTATCAAACAAGTAATATTCTTCTTCTTCATCTTTTCATGGTTTCAAAATTTGTTTCCATTGGTTAAATTTGGGTGTTGGGTCAATTTTTTGGGGCTACTTGCGTGTTGAGATCGTTGCAGGTGCCCTATATCGTGAAATGCGATGATATTGCATTGTCGCAGGTGACCCTAAAGGAAGGGTGCGATGACGTTTCTTTGCATGAAAGTGCATCCCTGCAACAACCGTAATGAAAAATTTAAAAAGATAAACTTCATCTAGAAAAAACCCCGAGGAAAGAATTTTTATGTTTCTAATCTTTTTTTAATGTTCCTTGGCAGGATTTCCTTGGTCAAGATGTTTGAGTGGCATGAGCGAGAGAATGAAGAAGAGGATTATTTTTCCAGGAATGACTCAAGGACAATTATGGATCTAAGGCAATGTGGGTTACTCAATTTTTTCAAGATTCAGGGCATGAGAGCCCAGTTGAGGCTGCTAGAGTATTTGGTTCACATGTGGGATGTGAACGAATAGGATTTTCGCGTGGGTGTTCAGACACTCACAATAGATATAGAGGATATCTATTTTCTAACAGGGCTATCTCATTGTGGTTCATGGGTATTGCTCACTAGAAGCAGGGGTGGAGGTGAACCTATGGATTACTGTGTCTGCCACCAATGTGTGCCAGGTACCGAAAAAAATAGTGGCAAGGTAGCCATCAGAGATGTCCAGGATTTACCATTGCAGACAATCCTTTACACCATTACTCACATGGCAGGGAGTGCATCTCCCCATATGGCTTTGCAAATCCATTTTCAGTATGCGATAGAGTGCATGGAACCCAGAGTCTTCAACTGGTGTGAGGGTGTCCTGAAAAGCATGAAAAAACAACTCACAAAGTGCCGAAATGGTTGGTTGAAACAATTTGGATACGGGTCCATTTTGGTGTCCTTATTTATGGAGAGGGTTTCTGTCCTACGTCTACAAGTGGAGTGGGGTATACCCACTCCACAGAATCCACAGAAGAAGAGGTGGGTGTATCTTATGGCTCGACATGGTGGTGTTCCCATCGTCAAGCATGACGATTTTTTCTTCCAATGATTAAGGAATCAACTATTCATGGTGGAAGACTATGCAAATGCTGGGACAGATTTTCGTGGGGATCTATATCTAGATATTCCTAATGGATGCCAGTGGGTAGACATAGGTAAGAAGGATTTTTTTTTTTATACAATGTTTTTGGTATTTTAATTATATAAAATGTTTTTGTGTTATCTATCCAAGACTAATTAAGTTCTCTCAATAATGCAGATGTGGGTCCTTCTCTTCCTCCGCGATCATATCCCATCAACAGGTAGGGAGAGAGAGGTGTTGTACCAGGGGTAGCTGCCATAGATCTTGAGACAATCGATCAAAACCTGGAGGGACTAACCATGAATGTCCCTGATTCCATGGTGGATGAAATTCCTAGGCACTATCAATGCCACACAATGGGCGTATCTGCATCCATCGATCGAATGATCCATAAAGTAGCACGTGCAGTCAATTGTTACAACAAGCAACATCCTTGATTATTTTGTACATGAATCCATGAGCTTCACATTTTGATATTTTGGTCTTAGGACAAACACTTTTTGCAAACTTTATCATTATAAATATAAAGTTCCTACCGACTTACTTGTTTTTGTAAAAAGTGTGTTTGGATTTATAAATGTCTCAGATGTCTGTCTAACACATAATTAGCCAATGCATCTGTCAATGTATTTAGACATCTAGGAATGTGTTGATATTCGATATAATCAAAATGTCTTTCCAAGAGGCGAATTCATAAATATACCCGTAACAAAGTAGGACTTCATATGGAATAAATGTTACTCAAATTTAGTGCTACTAATTGTGAATCAAGTCGTACAATGAGATGACAGATGCCAAGTGAAACAACGTCATTTAACAACTCAATAACTACACTGTATTCTGCATTATTATTTTTTGCACGACCAAGGAAAATGCCATGTAGACTGATCAATTCATTCTTAGGTGCATAGATTTCCCAAGCAGAAGAAACTAATTTTTGAGTACTGTGACTAGCACCATCAACAAAACTGATATAGGGTAGGGAAGACACCGACATCTAGAAACCAAGCACAATGCAAGGTAACCAGTAAATCACACAAGAGTATGATACACTAAAAATACACAACACTCATGCAAAAATGATTTAAGCATAGTACTTCTTCAAGTAAAGCTCATTTTTGGGTTCATTCAGAGGAATTCCATCATAATCTACCAGCTCATAATCCCCTTTCTCCAACACTCATTTCACAATGTAAAGGCCCCACCACATGGGATCACATTTACTGGCCCCTAGTAAGTCACGATCTTGTTCGTAAAGGAGAACTAGATCACCCTTAGAAAATACACGTGGTTTGACATGCTTGTCATATTGAGATTTGACACGATTTTTCTGAGTTTCAATGACTAAGGCAACATCACGACGGGTCTCGTCTAATTGCATCAAATACAAAAGACGTTCCTCTTCGACTGAGGTGTTAGGGACAAGTTCAACAACTAGTTTCAAGGATGGGATTTCACATTCAATTGAAAAAATTGCTTCAATACCATATACTAATTGGAAAGGTGTAAACCCCATGGCAGACTTAATGGATGTCCGATAGACCCATAATGTTGAGAAAAGCATCCTGTGCCAACTTGACTTGTGAATTCCTACCATCCGTCGAAGCATAGTAGTTAGAACTTTGTTAATTGCTTCAACTTGACCATTGGCTCGTGGAAAATAAGGGGTTGAGTTTTCATGTCAAAGACCCAACTTATCGGTAAGTTCAGACATCATGAAATTGTGAAAATGACTACCATGATCAATGATGATGGCTTGAGGGACACCAAATCTAGCAATGATATGATTGAATATGAATAACGTTGTAGTTTTTCTGGTATTATCAAATGTAGGCATCGCCTCGGCCCACTTAGTGAAATAATCCATGGCTACGATAATGTATCCATGCCCCCCAACTGAGTGAGGGTTACATGTCATGAAGTCAATGCCCCATTTAGTGAATGGACCAACATAAACTACAGGGTGTAAGGGAGCCAGATGAGATTGGATTTTATGGTTGTAGGTTTGACAAGCATGGCATTTCTGGACGACAATAATGCAATCCTTAAACAATGAAGGCCAGAAATAACCATCTCGTAAGATCTTTTGGGCAGTGGCATACCTAGACATATGACCACCACATGCTCCAGAGTGAAATTCATTCAAAGATTTCTCAGCTTCATCATAAGTGAGACATTGTCGAAATATAGAATTAATACCACGGAGGTAAAGAGTATCACCAATGATAATTTATTGATGGGCTTGAAATTGAATACGACGATGATCTGTACTAGAAAGATCAGGCCAAAGATTTTGGGTTTGGAGATAAATGATAATATCTCCATACCATATGTTGTTAGAACTGATCAGAAAGAGAGATTCATCAGGTAAGGAATCCTTTGCCACAATTTCTGTTTCAGTAGAGGGAAGGTCACATATCAATTCAGAAAAAACCAAAGACTTCTTTGACTTGGCACACTCAAATTCCAAATCAAACTCTTGGAGAATAACTATCCATTTAGAGTATTCCCCCCCCAACAATTTTCGAGTAAGGATGTGTTGCATGGGGTTGCAATCAGAAATGACTATGGTTTTGCATAATAAGATGTAGTGACGAAAACTTTGAACAGTTTGAACAGATGCCAAGGCCAATTTCTCCACATGTAGGTATTTGGTTTCGGTGGTCTTGAGACTCCAACTCAAATAATATATAACATGTTCATCATACGAATCATCCTCTTGGACTAGAACCATAGAAATGGTAGATTCCGAAGCAACTAAATATAGGAAATAATCTCGACTATAATCAAGTGGAAACAACAGTGGTGTATAAGTTAAGGTGAGTTTCAAAGATTCAAAGGATTTGTTGGCAGTGTCGTACCATACAAAATCGTAACTGTTCTTGAGGAGTCAAGTAAATCATTTCGTTAATTCAACATAATTGGGAATGAATCGACGTAAAATGTTTTCCTTCCCTTGCAAAATTTGGAGTTGGAGTAGTGTGGAAGGAGGAGGTAAATTGAAGATAACCTCAACCTTTAAGGGGACTACTCTAATCCCATGTATAGACACGATAAAACCAAGAATTCATCTGGATTCCACACAAAAAACACATTTCTGTGGATTCAATCATATGCGATAATAACAACAGCATAAGAAAATGGCCCGTAGATGTGCCGGGTGATCTTGACGACGCATAGAATGCACCAACAAATTGTCTAGATAGGGTTGTACAATGTTCTTTATGTCATTAAAAGTGTAATAGATAGCATTCTAAAAAGTCGCACCAACATTTTTGAGACCAAAAGGTAGTTTCCGGTATGTGAAGGTTCCCCAAGGGCAAACAAAAGCAATCTTATGTTGATCCACATGAAAAATATTGATTTGATTATAGTCAAAGAAACCATCCATCATGGAGAATATTTCACTCATGACACAGTCATCAATAATCTGGTCAACGAAAGGGGTTTGATACTTGTCTTTGGGACAAGCTTTGTTTATATCCCTATAATCTACACAAACACAGATCATTCCTTGTTTCTTGTTAACCAGAACAAGATTGGACACCCAATCGGTCAAAGCCATAGGATAGACAAATCCGACTTTAAGATGTTTTTCAAATTCAAGCTTAATAGTAACAACGTTAAATGGATGTATTGGGCGAAGTCTCCTTCGAACGGATTTAGCATCTGGGTAAGTCTTAATCTCATGCACAACAATATCAGGATCAATACCAGGCATCTCTTTGTAACTCCAGGCAAAAACATCACATAATTCTTGTAAAAGGGATTTATAAGTATGGACCTCATCAATAAAACATGAGGTACCGATGTGAAAATTTTCCATGACTCCAGGTTTAATCAAGATGTAAAGAGGGATGGTAGGTGAAATATTACCCAAGTTCCCTTCATACAAAACATCGTGTGTTTATTCAAGAGCACAAGAAATTATAACAACGGTAGACATAGTCGAAATTCGTTGATAACTCTCCATGGTCTCAGGTTCCAGGAAGCGAATAGAACAATGATGCCCATCGTCCCATGGAGTATCTTCCATAGACATGACTATCATGATCATCTCATTAGCGGGAAATATAACATGAAATGGATCAGGAGACGTATCATAGAGAGAAAGAGGATAAGGATTTGCCAATTAAATAACTTGATAAGCTGATTCTACCAGAATCAGAGGCATTCATTCGCCGTAACAGAGACAATTGTCAGAGCTAAGTACTATCCATGGGTCATAAGACGCTGGGGTTTCACCAACAGAGGTCAATATCGTGTTAATAGAGGCAACATAAAGAGGTGAAATATCGGGTGGTGGAATAGGAAATGTACCCATTAACGTTGAATCTTTTAAAAGACCCATGCCAACATTCTTATAATCGGGAGGTGTTTTCAAAATGAAAGGCATGTTTCTAGTACATGAATTAGAATTGAAGAAGGCCAATTGATTGACTGCAATGACTTTTCCTTGGTGTAGGAAACGTAACACACATAAAAGAGTAGAAACAACTGTGCACATGGAATCAATCCAGCTACAACCCAGTAGAAGGTTGTAATCAAGAGGTGCTTCAAATACCTCAACCTCGGCATTAACCGCTTTACCTTCTAATATAATAGACAACGAAGGAAGGCCACCATAGGGTTTGAACCCTATACCATTAAAATACTTAAGAGTATTGTGTGACTCGGTAAGGGAAGGAGAGCCAATGGATTTCCAACAAGTAACAGGCATAACGCAAGTCGAGGCTCCTTTGTCAATAACGGTTTGAAAAATATTCTTATTTTCCACAATAACTTGTATTTGAAACACTAATTGAGGAGGAAGCCTTGGAATATGATATTCCAAGTCAAAGATTATCAAATTGGTATCGGTAGGATCAATTCCACCAATAGACTTTAACAATGCCTTCCGTTGAGTAGGACAACTTTGAAGGACTTCGAGGGCCGACATCGCAGAAGGTGCTTGCGCAAGGTCTTCTACAATACTGTAGTTTTGGGCAACACGTCTGTGAGGATTAAATGACAACTTTT
>JASDQU010109148.1:90729-104001 GCA_032191745.1 Picea mariana
TTAGTTTAAATTTTTTCTTTAATTTTTTCAAAAAAAAAAAAAAATTGGGTTAAAATTTTTGTTTTTAAAATGGGGTGTTTCTTTAATATTTAAAAAAAATAACTTGCGATTTTTTTTGGTCCAATTATTTATTTTTATGGTAGCATCACTTTTTGATTTGAAGGTAAATTTTAAAGTCTTTATCCACAATGACATCACAATTGCATCAGTTGTCAATGTGACGAGTTTGGATTTTTACCATCGTAAAAAATGGTGCTACTGGTAGCTCCGCTTTTTGATTTAGGGGTAAAAATAACCACTCTAAAAAAATGAGAACTCTAGAGAATTCTCAATAAGCTGGTAACTTTGTTCAACATCAACCAACCACACTTTATATTAATAAAAAATCATAATTCTACAAAATTTAATAAAAAACATATCATTTAAGAAAAAATGGTAGAATTAATCCCTTTTGAAATAACATATACACATGTGGGCTTCATAATTTGTAAAGCAACAAAGTAATGAAGGGATAATTGAATAAACGACCATGGTGTGATCTTCTTGTGATAAGAGATTTTTGTGAATTTTAAAACCAACAACAATCTCCGTTGAGATTGAAGGAAGTGTAATCCGCATCGATGTTGTTATCAGGCATGGAATTTCAAATTTCCCCTACTTGTGAAGTGAAAATTTGACGACGATTAATTTTTTTTCATGCCTGTCACTTTACGTTTTAAGAAGAATCGTAAGTGTCAAATTATTTTGTATGTTATATGCAAATTTCATTTTCATATAAATTTTCCTTTTTTTTGTAATTTGACTTATAATTTTCTTTAATAAAATAATAACAAAAAAAACACTCAAGAAAAACATTCATAATAACTCAACTTTTATTATCAAAACAATATTGTCAAATATTACATAATACATAGCTCCAAAATTTTGTTTTAAAGAATGATCAATTAGCTGTGATTTTAGAAATTAAACATCTAAAATGCAACCCATACATACTTGAAAAAAATTCAAAATTGAAGAYATAGCTAACTATGACATCTGAAGCTCAAAYAACATGGAACAACARACAACCCTTGACATCAGAAGCTCAAAAAACATGGAACARGAATCAACCCTTCCTATAGCACCGTGAAATGAAAAACTGTAACAACAATGAACAATAATTAGATTTCTTTCTTTAAAATTTTAAAGGATGGAACTATAAACCATAAAAGAAACAATCTAAATTTTATTAGCGAAATTGTCCTTATATTTTCCTATTCAAATCATAAAAATGATATTTTCGTGGAAGAACCACATGATAGAAGGATGGCCATCAAACTAGGGTTTTCCTGTTTGTCTTTTTAAAATAATAACAAATTTAAAATAATAAATATACCTACACGAATATTCAGGATGGTCTAAATGGGCTACCTAAACAAGGTCTCTCTTCACCATAGCAGACATGTAAGAGGCGTTTTCCAAAGAATAACAAAGAACAACGATATATACATGATTTCTTTGTTTTAGTTTTGGTAAAACATTTTGAGTGGAGTATAAAAATGGAGTTATTTTGTTTTGTAAAACATTTTAACAATCATCCATTCACAATCAATGCAAAGACAATAATCCATTCACTGTCAACACAACAGATTAAAGGTGATTTTAGGAATAGAAAAATGATTTTGGAATGGGTTGGCTAGAAATTTGATTTTGGAATGGACCGACATAGGAGGCAATATGAATGTGGAGATAATGGAAGATGGGCAATTCATGAATGACACAAGATTAACCATTAAAAGAGGGAAAACCATGGCCAATCACAGATAATCATGGCAAGCAAAAAACATTGATTTTAAATACAGAGTAGGAAAGTACCTCGTACCTTTAGTTCTAGTTGCTATGAAAGGAGACTGGAAGCCATCGTTGCAAACTTGCAAGCATGAGGATAAATTATAAATTAATTAAATGGAACATAAATTCATCTTAACATGGAAAGATAAATTAATCTACCTAATAAATATAATATAAAAAAAAGAAGATAAACCATCTTATTAATTTTATCTTAAAACAATTTTAATTTGTAAACTATATGTAGAGAAGGAAATCAATTCTAAAAGGTTAAATATATTCCCATTAAATACAGAGTGTTGATTATCAGTAAGACTTTGATTCTTGTCTTTGATCATAAAAAGGCGATTAATTCTGCAAGGTCAAAGACCTTTCTCATTTATATAGGGTTAATACACTGATAGTTTTAATCTGAATTGTACTTGATAAAAAATAAACAAGATCAAACATCTTTCTCTGTCACACACAAAGAGCTCAATACTTCCAAGAATTAAAATTTAACTCTTTACATGTAAAATGAGGACCACCCATGTCAAACCACAACCTCACCATCTCAAGTTAAAGACTCTTAACTTTTAAAATATGCGGTCATTAAATATAGAGGTATGCCAATGGTAATACAACTTGTTTGACATGATCTTAAAACTTTCATTGAAATTTTGATTGTAAAGGAGACCATATCTTAATAATAAAAAAAGGAATAAGCTAAATTGGGCTAATATCCAACCTAATTCTTCTTCATTGTAGGGACTGTTATCACACAAGTTGTAGGTTGGGAAAATATCGACCCAACCACTAATTGATGACAACTAGGAGGGAACTTGCCCACTGTCACCTTAGGTAGGTGTCCCCACCACTTTAGAGGTGAGGTAGTCACTTCAAGGGGGGAATCCCGGTGAACTTAGGGGGAATGAGATGGAAAAGAGTGAAGATTAAGAGGATGTTCCTATAGTTCAATTTTGTATGGTATGAAGGTCTTGGGAAAGAGTCTTGGGAAGGTTCAAGGGTTTCCAAATGTATTGAGTGACCTGCCGATAGGGAAGTACCTGCTAGAGACAAAAGAAAAACAAGCATATGATGTAATATAATCAATTGGAAAAGCAAGTTAAGCTTGTTGTCCCTAATATAATATGCTAGTAACAATATATATCAGTAATGAAATGACACAATAAGCTGCTAAACAAGTGTTTGAAATCAAGCGAAAGATACAAGAGATAGACTAGCTAAACACTAATAAAACTCAAGATTAAAGACCAAGATACTAGCATGAAAAGATAAGGCTGTTGTAAACACTTTCTACAGAAATATATATCATCCTTATGTATGTAACAATCAACTTATTAAAGAAGGAAAATCAGCCACTAAAACTCCCACAATGTTTTCCAAAAAGTGCGCTAGACCAAGTAGTGTAAGTGTGCAAAATTTGGCCAATTTCCAACAGTTGATTAGAGAGTTATTAAAGAAATTAGATTAGGATTTTTGCAGCCCTAATGGATGAATATGAAATTTGTAACAATAGAAATAAATACCCCTTATAAGGGGATTCCCTAGTGGCTAAGAGGTTCTCTAAGCACAAGGAACACAACCCAAGTTGCAAAAAGTTAATCTGACAAGAAATTATGTTTCCCAATGCAATATTTTTTTTCTCCAATGAAATAATACTTTAGATTAGTGCCTTAAAAATTGGGTGACGAAGTCTTTAAATGACAAGCTAGATCAACAACAAACCTATGGGCGCAAACCCTCTTACTCCCTAGGGTATGCCAACCAAACTTGGGGTAAATCTGGGAGGGTATACACACTAGTATTCCTCCTAGCAACCCTTGCAAAAAAAAAATACTTAAAACCTTTAACAAAGAGATGAAGCAATGATTGAGGATGTATCTAGTATACTCCTCCCTAGGGTTTCCACCAAGAATAACTAAAGTAGGAAAGAAAATAATAGAATATGCATATTTTTGCTTACCTAATCCAAGAAAATGAGAGAACAAACCCTAGTAACCATGAAACGTTCATCCAAGACTGAAATAGAGCAAGCCTTAAGGGTGTGCGCATCACTCCTCCTCATCAATTCACTAATATACATTGACCATAAGACATTCCACAAGAGAGAAACACCAAAATCACCAAGGTTAGCGAAAATTTCAGCCATGTACTTTTCACAATGGGAGAGTTATGTTATGAAATGAGATCTTATGATATCTGTTTATACAAAATTTCTCCAAAATAGTTTGTCCACATAATATTACGGTAAAAAAAAAGACTGGGGCTCAAAAACCCTAATATTTCCCCTTTTACAAAATAACATTAAGCAATTCACTTTAAAATTTACTTTTACACATAAAGAAACCCTAATTCAAAGTGACATCACCCTTTTAGGGGACATTTTGGCACTAGGAGCAAGTCATTGGTGTTGGAGGAGTGTATTTAGGATTACCAAAGCCACATGTCAAGCATCTAAGTCACTTTCTTCATGGTCAAAGCCTCATTCTCCTAAAAAATTCCATGTGTCAATGAGTGGTAAGCTCACCACCAAACCCTAGCCCCCTTAGGTGACGTCATGCCTCTAAAGGTGACGTTTTGCCTCTCCTAGGAAAAACATTTGTCATGTGGGGGCCAGGTTATGTCATCCAAGTCATCTTATAGGCCTCCAAAGTTTCATCTCTCTCATCTGGTATGTGGGCCCTTGGCAACGTCCTATGGGCTTCAAGCCTCATGGAAGCCCAAGCTAGGCTTGTTCCTCAAAAAATGTCCACCAACTAGGTCCTACAAAGACAAATAAGCACGCCCTCCAAGGATATCAAGTCAAAAAATCATGATAAGTAAATCAAGTCAATAAATGAGCCACCTAAGAATGTGCATCAAATATTACCCTGTCAATCAATTAAGTTCTCAAAGACATTTTGTGACTTTCCAAGTCTGGATATGGGAGGGTTGACGAGGTGTGATATTGGGTAAATCTTTCCCTAGGTCAGGGAGTGTTTCCAAGAGATACCTCTCTAAGCCATGTAAAGTGGACGAAGTGGTTAAGGGTTAAGACTCAATGGGCATGGGGTTCATGACATACAAGGGGTTGTAGTGTCTCATTCATGGGTGCCTTTGTAGAGGGTGCGTGGCACCTTCGTTTGCAATGCAATTTTTCCAAGCCCATCATTTTTCCATTCTTTGTTTCTTTCATAATTTAAGGACAAATTGAAGGCCATGTTAGGAAATGAAAGACGCTTCCACACTAATCCTAGTAGAAGAGTAGAATAATTTAATCAAGAACACAAATGACACAAGAAATCACACAGTACACTGAGAGTTTACTCTGGAAACCCTTAATAGAAAAAACTAGCATTCCTTTGAGCGTTTTTCTCTCTTATTGTATTATTCAATTAGAATAAAAGGTTACATGTCTAACCTTGGTCCACACCTAATACACAATCGACACCATACCCTCTTTCACAAGAAAAGAACTACCCTGTATCCAATTCGACTTACATTTGCATGACCACTAACCTACACTTACATATGCATTAACATGCAAAAGTGCATTCTACGATTACCTTACAAAACGAACAATAACAAACTTTACGTCCTTACAATATACCTCCTTATAGGATTTACAACATGAAAAAACCTAAATATTGGCACCCAAACATGATTATAGATCCATGTATATCATTGGCTACAAATCCTGCAAATCCTGGGATTCTATTACGGTCGACTCCAAGTCGGGTTTACTAGTCGACTACCAGTCGGTCTTCATCTGGTCTCTAGTTGGTCGTCTCAAATGCACACTTAAAACTCTTGTCAATTGACTTGCTGTCAATATATTCGACTTCGACTTTACCCAGTTGAATACCTCGACCTTCGACTTGTTGTCAATCTACCTCGACTTTGATCTTATATCGATCCACCTCCACTTCGACTTTCTTTCGATCTACCTCGACTTCAATTGTCAGTCAATTCACATCGAATAAACTTTCACTACAAATAATATAACAAACAAACATTCTCCCACTTTTTATCTTCTTTGCTGAAACAAGAGATTCCTAAACTTTCATTCATAGACCCAGGTCAATAATTCCCATTGCCTCTCTGCACCAAGAGAACTTCACAACACTCACAAACTTGGTCAATGAGTCTGCTGTGTTTTCCAATGTGTCTACTTTCTCCAGTAGCACCCTTTTACTTTCCACCATGTCTCTTACAAAATGGTATTTTACATCAATGTGCTTAGTCTTTGAATGATAAGTAGGGTTCTTTGCCAGAAATATTGCGCTTTGACTATCACAACTTACCTCCATATCTCTCTGCTCCAACTCGATTCCTGAACACAACCTTTGAATCCATACTGCTTCTTTTCTTCCATGAGTAGCCACCATGTATTCAAATCCTTTTGTTGACAAGGATACAACCGCCTATCACTTACTCATCCATCTTATTGCTCCACCGAACATCTTGAATACATAACCGTTGGTTGGCCTCTGTCGATCTAGATTTCCATCCCGCTCAACATCAACAAAGATAAGTACATCTAATTTACCACTGTCACCTCTAGGTTTTCCTTGATATCATATAGCATAGTCCTTCATGCTACACATATATATGAATATTGTCATGATAGTTGTCGAGTGCTCCTTTCCAGGTGTCGACATGTACCTTCTCAACACTCCCACTGCACTTGCATAGGAAACATGTGCCATGTCCTCTATTTATTCCCATGTCTTTGGAAACTATTCAACAATAAGCCTTGCTCCCACAAGAATTGACACCTTCACTGGTTTGCAATCTTGCATGTTGAATCATTTTAGAAATGTTTCAATATACTTCATCTAATTCAACCAGAGATTACTAACGACTAGATCTCTCTTAATCTCCATTCTCAGAATGAAGTTAGCTTCACCGAGATTCTTCATGTCGAAATTGGAGGATAAATTATTCTTCACCTCGTTTATTACATCCATGCTATTTCCAATCAACAACATGTCATCGACATACAAATCTACATATATGAAATTCCTACCTTCTTCCTTGGAATATATGCAGTGATCAACTTTTCTTCTCAAAAATACTAGACTAAGGATGTATGTGTCAAACTTCTCGCACCACATCCTTGGTGATTTATTTAGACCATAAAAGTATCTTTTGAGTTTTCACACCAACTCTTGCTTGCCCTTTACTACAAATACTTCAGACTGTTTCATGTATATTTCTTCTTCCAAGTCCCCATGTAGGAACGCTGTGTTCACATCCATCTATTCTATCTCTAGATTGAATGCTGCATACAGAGACATTAATACTCTAATGGAAGTTATTTTTTCAATAGGGAAAAAATCTCATTGAAGTCGACTCCCTTGACTTGGGAATATCCTTTCGCTAGCGATCGAGATTTGAACTTATTGACTTGTCCCGTGACATTCATCTTCTTCTTGAACACCCACTTGCTACTGACATTATTTATTCCACTAGGTAACTTGACTAAATCCCATGTCTCATTCTTGTACAAGGATTCCATCTCTTCAACCATGGTGTCCTTTCAGAGTTTACCCTCTATCTAGTTGACTGCCTCACTGATTGACTTGGGCTCATCATCGATGGCAGTTAACACAAATGTAGAATGGAAGTCAGGAAGACTATACATTTCGATTGGTTTTCTTTCTCTTTTTGACCTCCTTATCATCAGAGTCAATTTTTCCACCTCTTCCTCAGATTCAATTGACTCATCTGAATCATCTTCTTCATTCCTTAGTTCAAACCACACCGTATCAGGATTATTCTTAGTCTGAAAAACTTCCTTAGGCTCAAAATTACCTCCGAATTCTCTGAAGACCACATCTCGAATATACACTGTTCTCCTTGATGAAATATCCCAATGCTTATATCCTTTCATCCCTTCTTTATATCCGATGAAAATACATTTGACTGCCTTCTTGTCCAACTTACTCCTCTTTTCCCTTGGAACATGCACAAATGCATCACAACCAAATACTTTGAGATGTGCCACCGAAGGATTCTTACCAGACCATACCTCATTTGGAGTCATGTCGAATAGTGCTGAAAAAGGAGACATATTCACCAGATATCTTGTAGTCTCAACTTCCTCCACCCATAATTCTTGTGCGAGCTCAACACCACTGAGCATACTCCTTTCCTTATCCATCAACATTCTGTTCATTCTCTCGGAAAATCCATTTCTCCATGGGGTACATGGTGTGGTATTTTGGCATGCTATGCCACACTTTTTACATAACTTATCAAATTCCTTTCCACAGAATTCACCACCACTGTCAGTTCTCAACACTATAATCCTCTTCTATGTCTGGTTTTCAATAAGAGCTCTAAACTCCTTAAATCTCTTGAAAACCTATGATTTCTTCCTCAAGAAATATATCCATGTTTTCCTGAAAAAATTGTCTATGAAGGAGATATAATAAAAGGATCCACCAAGTGAAGGAGCTGTAACTGGGACAAACACATCACTATGAACCCATTCTAGAATCCCATTTTCCCTTGTTGCTCCAAATGGGAACCTCACTCGACTTTGTTTCCCATATATGCAATGATCACAAAAGTCAACTTCTAAACCACATTCATGAAAAACTTCCACCATACCTTTTCTTTTCATAGCTCAAAGTATTTTTTATCCAATGTGTCCCATCCTCTCATGCCATAGCCTGGTTGGGTCGATTTCATCATGTATTGTCAAGTAGATTTAAACCGACTTAGCTCGAGTCGAGTTGAGTTGTGTTGATATTGAGTTGAGTTGAGTTGTGTTGATATCAAGTCTAGTTGAGTCGTAGTCGAGTCGATTTCAGGAGAAACTATGTTGTTGCATCCAGTCGAGTCGAAATTCCTTAAAAACTTGTACAAGGCACCAATCTGAACTCCTTTCATTAATACCATAACACCTATGACCATATTGCATGAATCCTTTTGAAACAAAGTATGCACAAAATCATCACTCACCTTACTGACAGATATCGGGTTTCTTTCCAAATCTGAAATGTGTATCACACCTGGAAGGGTTCTTTTCCTCCCATTCTGTAGTGCATTCAAAATCTTCCCCATTCGACAATTTTGGTTGTCGAGTCATCCTCCAAGAAAACATCACCCCCATCATATCATTCATATTCAGAGAACCATTCTTTATGTGGTGTCATATGATATGATGCTCTTGAGTCAATCAACCAAACATCTTGATCTGACTGTGTATTGGTCAACGCTAGGTACACATCACCTCCCTTGTCCGAGGTCATCTTTCTCTCATTCAAATGCTTCTTGTCGAATCCAACACTAACTTCTATTTCTTTTGAATTATAGTCCTTTTTACAATGCCCAAATTTACTATATTTCCATCATCTTCATGTCATGAACCGGGGATTTATATCTACCCTTCGAATTATACTTTATACTGGATAATTTTTCTTTATCTTTGTCTACTAGTCGACCTCTCACTAACAAAGAATATTTGGTTGATCCTTCCATGTTATTTCTTCTCATTTCTTCTGACAACATAGAAGCAACCACATCCTCTATCACTAGAGTAGTTTTATTACTCCCAATAGCCATGACTAAGCTATCCCAGGAGTCTGGAAAAGAACATAATAGGTTGATACACTTCTTCTCATCAGTGATATTAATATCCACAGATGATAATTGGCTTAACAATATATTAAACACATTTAAATTCTTAGTCACCGAATTTCCATCACTCATCCTCAGAAGATACAGTTTATTTATGAGAAACAACTTATTTACCAGAGATTTCAACTAGTATAAGCTTCCCATATTGTCCCACAGTTTCTTGGCTGAATATTCACCCAAGAAGTTCAGTAGCACCGAATCTGCAATATAGATGAATCATACTTCTTTCTCTTCTTTCGAGTTTCTCCCATTCTTCCGTCGACATGCCTATTGGTTTGGTACCTGGACAAACTGTTGTCCATTGTTATCGATCTACAAGAAGATATTCCATTTTAAGCTTTCGAATCTCAAAATTCTAGCCATTTAATCTTTCTATCTCTATTCTCAAACTGCTTGCCATTCTTTACCATGATCTTTAACACAATTTATGACTTACAAATCTTACTGTACCTAGGGTTTAGTTCTCATATTCAATATTTGCAAATCAAGATCTTATATAATCGCCAAAGAATAACACTGCTCTGATAACTCACTTGTCAGGGAAGACCTAAGATCTGATACCACATGTTAGGAAATTAAAGACACTTCCACACTAATCCTAGCAGAAGAGAATAAGAATTTAATCAAGAACACAAATGACACAAGCAATCACACAATACACCGAGATTTTACCTTGGAAACCATTAATTGGGAAAACCAATGTTATTTTGAGCATTCTTCTCTCTTGTTGTCTTATTCAATCAGAATAAAAGGTTACATGTCTAACCTTGGCCCAAACCTAAGACACGATCAATATCATACCTTCTTGCACAGGAAAGAACAACGCTGTAGCCAATTCGACTCACATATGCATGAACAAAAACCTACACTTACACATGCATTAACCTAAAAAAGTGCATTCTACAATTTTCTTAAAACAACAACAACAATATACTTTATGACCTTAAAACACACCTCTTTATAGGATTTACAACAAACAAAATCCTAAATATTGGCACCCAAAAATGGTTACATATCTATGCATATCATTGGATACAAATCCCACAAATCCCAAGATTATGTTATATTCGACTCCAAGTCAGGTTTACCAGTCGCTTACCAGTTGGCCTTCATTCGGTCTCTAGTCAGTCGTCTCATGCTTGCACTTCAATCTCTTGTTAGTTGACTTGTGTCGATATCTTCAACTTCAACTTTACCCGGTCGACTACTTCGACCTTTGACTTGATGTCGATCTACCTCAATTTTGACTTGCTGTCAATCCACCTCAACTTTGACTTGCTGTTGATCTACCTTGACTTCGACCATAAATTGATTCACCTTGACTATAATTTCATTGCAAATAATATGACAACCCAACATGCCACTGTCATGGCATGGTGTCTAGATAATGACAATGTCACTCACAAACACTTAGTGGAAATGAGAAGGTTGTCTTGTGATGAAACCCCATTTCTCTCAGCCGTTCAACTAAGAGCCATTACCATGGCTTAGTGACCAGATGATGGTGATGTCATACCACTAGATATCCATGATCATGATAGGCCAACTCATGATGAGACCTCCTATCCTCCAACTAACCCTTTAATCATTCTTAATCATTATTCTTGCGGGTCCCCCTTTTCTGATAGGTAAGCCTTTCATTACTTTCTTGGGGTATTCTTGGGAGAATCATCTGGAAGGTTTATAATAGGATTTTATATTTTACCCAACAACAATCCCTCTGTGCCTTCAATGCCTTCTTCCCATAGAATGAGGGACAACCCATTCTTGGGTCAATACGCCCTAAAACCCAAGAGATAAGGAAATGGGGGAAAATAGTGACATAAAGTGGTAAGTATGGATGAGAGCAACATTATGGCTCTTTAAGGGAGTTCCTAGTAGCAAAATCATCCCCAAGGAAGAAAAATTACTAGGGCACAATGTCAACTGCCAAGGTGAAGCAGGGAAAAAGACATAATGTCCAATCATATGTCATGAAATCTAAAGCAGTCTATAGACATCATACTCAAATGCCTCAAATATTGAAATGACACTTACCATAATACCTAACTTGTACCTCATGGAGCAGGTCCCATTTCCTCTCAGAATCTAACAGGTGTGGCGGATGCCATCTGAAAATATACGACCCCTATGGTGGTGAGAAGGGTTTCCATATGTGAAAAAGTATATTGTTAGTCATGTAATCTCTCAACACTCCATATGTGCAACCCGAGGGCCTCGAGACATAATCTCCTTAGTTATCCCACAAAATCTGGATAACATTTGGCTCCTACTTGGGGACATGTGCTCGTCATAGAGTGCATGAGAATCACAACATATCCCGGTAGACTTATGCCTGCAAAAAATCATAGAAATGGATCAGAGAATACTAGGTGGTGCTATCACCCTTTATCCATATATATAAAATGCAAAATGAAAGCTAATCTAAAAAAGAAAAATTTTGATTTTTTTTCAAAAATTTCTAAACTAAGCATGAAATAAATATGCAAGTAGAAATATGAAAATTAAATGCATATAAACTAATATGAACAATAAAGATGAAAATGAAAGAAATGAAAATGACCTATCTACTTACTTGGGTACTTGGGGCCCTAAGGATCAAGTGATGGGTGATGATAGGTGAAGTCATACAACCAATGAAACCAACTGGTCACCTCATCAAAGTATCTCTCCCTGTGCTTAATCATGCAATACAACAAGGATAATTCAAGCACATAATAATCATGAGTATAAATACACATATAATTGATCATGAAATAAAACTCATAGAGATGGGTGGGAGGGAGGAAATCCTGTTGGAAAGAGAAACCATCATCCTGATCATCCTTCCTGAAAGTGTATCCAGAAGCCTGATCAATCCATCTGTGAAGAGGGATACCATATATAGATGAAAAATCATCTTGATCTTCACTTAGAAAATCAATGCTCCCTGAAGGCTGAGAAAGGACAAGATATCCAAAGAAAACCTTATGATTTCCAAAACAAGAGGAAACGGGTTAAGGCACAACCTTAGAGAGAAACTCCTCTGTTAGACTTAGGAAATGTATCTTCTTTGTCTGTATATCCTTGCCCAAATTCTCAACATGAAAGTACTTCCTTTTGGTAGTGTGGACCTTGGGTTGGCCACGACCTGATGTCGATAAAAATCTGAGCACAATGGATGAAAATCCCCTTAGAACAAATCTGCATCCTCAAAAGGGTGTGCATCAAGGGATGAATGAAAATCACTCTGAGTGTGATGTGACAACTCATCCTCAATGGGGATGAACAAATATATAACCATATCATCACCAAGCTGCCAAATATATGGACCATCCAACTATAAAAATAAATCCTCTGAAAATATGATTATGTCCTTTATCTGAGAGTGGCCTTCAATGTCGTAGATTCGATCTCCATAAAAAATGTAACAACTCATGTCCCATCTACGCCTCCCAATACATATGAAATCATCAATGTGGTCGTCAAATATATCCAAGGGTTGTTCCATGAATTCATATTCATCATAAGAGATGATTTCTTCTTCGCAAGACTGGAGAACTTCATTTTCTTCAAAAGGGAAAGTCAATAAAAACGTCTCGTTTAGGCCTTCTGCAAGAGAAACTTCATCGAGGTCCCTTTGGCCATTTTCTTCATTTCCAAATTCATGGAACAAAGCATCATCAAAGTTTTCAAAAGGATTATAACTCATCATGTTCTCTTCTTGATGTGTAGGAGAAGCACATGTCTGGATGTCCTCATCAAGTGGAAGGGTAGATACTTCATCTTCATGATATGTCTCATCCATATCTTCTTCATTAGGATCTTCTTCAA